>JBAMBO010002921.1:0-52934 GCA_037044535.1 Lordiphosa magnipectinata
GTAATTACATAAGGTGTCAGAAAATTTAGAAAAAATAGAGGACCGAAGTTTATATACCCTTGTAGCTTGTATAATTTATATAAATTAAGTTTTTAAATGTTTTTCGTCGAACATTCTTACCTGAGGTTTTTCCCATACTCAGCCACTACCTTGACCATTTGCTTGCCTGTTTGTTATATGGCAACTATACGATATAATCATCAGATTTGGACCAAACTTCCCACGATTGTGTGTAAACTGATAATATTCATAGCTGGAAAGTATATAGACGCTGTCATTGAAAACAAAAATGTTTTTCTCACTAGAACTACTTTTTCGACCGATAGTTCCTATGACAGCTATATGCTATAGTCTTTCGATTTGGCTCACACTTGGCAGAACTGTGTGGTTGCATATAATATTGATCAGTAAAAAAATTTGGTAGCGATAGCATTGAAAACAAACAAGTTTTTTCAGAACTATATTTTGTATGGCAGCTATACTATATAATTGTCCGATTTTAATAAAACTTGCTGAAATTGTGTAAAAGCATGGAAAACGAATAAGTACGAGTTTTGGGGACCTTCACGTTGAAGACAAAAAAGTTTTTCTTACTAAAACTACTTTTTTGACCGATAGTTCCTATGGCAGCTATATGCTATAGTCATCCGATTTGGATCAAACTTGGTGGAATTGTGCAGTAGCATATATTATTGCATATATTGATTAGTGACAAGTTTGGGAGTGATAGCATTGAAAACAAAAAAGTTTTTCCTACTAAGACTTTTTCTCAGGCATATCTTTTGTATGGCAGCTATACTATATAGTTGTCCGATTTTCACAAAACTTGGTGGAATTATGTAAAAGCATTGAAAACTTAGAAATACGAGGATTGGGGATGTTTGCGATGAAGACAAAAAAGTTTTTCTCACTAAAACTACTTTTTCGACCGATGGTTCCTATGGCAGCTATATGATATAGTTATCCGATCCGGCCGGTTCCGATAAATGTGCAGCGTCTTTGTACGAAAAGATTTCGTGCAAAGTTTGTTTAAGATAGCTTTTAGACTGACGGAGAAGATGGCATAGAAACAGACGGACAGACGTATGGATGGAACGACATGACTATATCAACTCAGCTCGTCGTGCTGATCAAGAATATATATACCTTATGTGGTCGGAGATGCTTCCTTCTATGCGTTACAAACATCTAGACAGTTTTAATATACCCTATACAAGGGTATAAAATCGCTAAATTAAGCTAAATTATTTTCAAAATCACAAGCTCTCTCAATGGTATAAGTACTCCCATTCCCCACCCACCCACTTCCCACGCACTTCCCAGATACTCCCTACCCATTTCCCTCCCACTCACTACCCACCCAATTCGCCCCTCTCCCCACCCACTTACCACCCATTTACCAGCCACTACCCACCCACATCCCCCCACTTCCCACCCACTCCCCACCCACGTCCCCCCACTTCCCACCCACTTCCCTCGCCCTCCCACTCACCACCCACGCACTTCCCACCCACTTCCCACCTACGTCCCCCCACTTCTCACCCACTCCCCGCCCACTAAATGAATTTTTCGTTTATTTTCCGCACTTTCAATCACATTTCTTTGTGTTTCGGGCTAAATAGAAGTCTGGAATGATTAAGTCCTTATCTCTATAGTCGGTAGGTACGGTAGAAAGGCCACTTTTACACCAGTTTCAAGGTTCAACAAACAATTTGGAGTATTAAAAGGTGACCTCAGTATTTTCTTGATAAAATATCATTGCTTCATCATCTTTGCGCGCCTGAAGTTTGCACCATACACCGGTAGCAGCTTGAAAAAGTTTTCATTTTGCAGGTATGCAGTGATTGGAAAGGTACTCGATTTCCTTACCTAGGTAAGGTACAAGGTAAACGTCAAAAAATATACCTAGGTAAGGTATAAGGTATCCGGAATTTCCAGTACCTTGGTAAAGGTAAAGGTACAAAAAAGGTACTTTTAAATTTGAAAGCATGGTTCATCCATTTTTTTTAGTAATGAAAATTAAAAACATTACAAAACTTTACTACTTCATTCCAAACATTCTTAGAGTCATACTGCATAAATATTCTATTAAGAAGGTTTAAAAATTGAAAATTTTGATTGTGTGACGTAGTGTCACAATCGAGTTAAACAGTAATGGACGGCCCATGACTGTGACCGTTAGGGTATGACGACTTTTCTTGCCCACCAGTGTGGGCAGGCACGCGCCCAAGTTTTGGCGAGCGTAACCAAAAGTATAGAAACTAACAACGGTAAAGCGATAACATCAGCCGCATAGCAACGGCCCGGCGCCATCCTCGGACAAGATCAGAGAGATAAAGAGAGCGAGAGCGAGAGCAGCGGCAGCATCGCTAAACTGCTGCGTAGTAGTTGACGAGGCGCAACGGTTTCTCACCCCTTACCCCCCCGCTCGTTTCGCGCGCTGAGGCGCAGCATCGCCTGAGCCAGGCGCGATAACTGTCTTCGACGCGCTCTGCTCGATCGTCATTGGGCGCGCCGATGGGCAGAGGCCGAACAGAGACAGCGCCGCCGAACTACGGCGCTGTAACTGTCAACGGCACGCGCCTTGGCCGGCCGACTTCGAGTGCGTAACACGCTCTCTTTCTCTCCCCCCCTCCCCTTCGCCCCCTCAAGACGAAGTGCAGTGGCGGCAGCGCGGTCGCCGGCGTATGTGCGAATCGCATGCGCAGCAGCGCCGCCGACATCGAAAAGGGAAACGGTAGGCTTGGCGAGGCGGACTAAAAGAATTAGAATTCAGTTTGACCAGAGCATCGAAAGTGAGGAGTTCGAAGTCTCCAAAAACGATTACCAACGCGATAGTGACCAGCAAAATCGAGAAAGGGACCAGACCCCGGTGCATAAGTGTTGTTGTGAAGAAGTAAGCCCAAGCCTTTGAGACGCCTTCGGTAAGTGACATCACGTAGTTTGACTTGCCGTAGGCACGCTTGACCCTAACCTTTTGAGCACCTATAACCCGACTCCACATCCGTGTTTTCCTCTCTTATCGGTCTCCCGTGGGCATCAACCACGTGCCCGACTACCACGCCCCCCCCCTTCCTTTTTTTCTTTTCCTATTAACCTTTGCGTGGGTATCAACCACGTTCCTATCCACCTTTAGTTCTCTTTTAACCCCTGTGTGAGTATTAATCACACGCTTTCCTGTCCACTGCCTTCCTATTAACCTTTACGTGGGTATCAACCACGTTCCTACCCACCTTTAGTTCTCTTTTAACCCCTGTGTGAGTATTAATCACACACTTTCCTGTCCACCACCTTCCTATTAACCTTTACGTGGGTATCAACCACGTTCCTACCCACCTTTAGTTCTCTTTTAACCCCTGTGTGAGTATTAATCACACACTTTCCTGTCCACCACCTTCTTATTAACCTTTACGTGGGTATCAACCACGTTCCTACCCGCCTTTAGTTCTCTTTTAACCCCTGTGTGAGTATTAATCACACACTTTCCTGTCCACCACCTTCCTATTAACCTTTACGTGGGTATCAACCACGTTCCTACCCACCTTTAGTTCTCTTTCTTATCTCTTGTGGGTATTAACCACGCCCCTACCCTTCTCTACCCCCTCGTTAACCCTTACGTGGGTACTAACCACGTTCCCGTCCATCTTCATCTCCCTTTCTTATCCCTTGTGGGTATTAACCACGCCCCCCACCTTTCTATACCCCCTCGTTAACCCTTACGTGGGCACTAACCACGTTCCTTTCCCTCTTCCTACCTTTCTTTTCTCTCTTTTACTTACCTAGCGCGGGCATTAACCGCACCTTCCTTTCCCATCTTCTCTCTCCTTTATTCACCAAGTACGCCTCGTAGACTCCGACCCTTTCTCGCTCGTATATTTTTTCTCCACCCTTAGGGATTCTGGACCCCGCTACGAACTCGTGGTACCGACCACGTGCGCCTCGTAGACCCCGATCCTATTCTCGCTCGTATATTTTTTTTCTCCACCCTTAGGGATTCTGGGCCCCGCTACGAACTCGTGGTACCGACCGCGTGCGCCTCGTAGACCCCGATCCTATTCTCTCGTATATTTTCTCTCGACCCCTAGGAATCCGGGGCATCGCTACGAACTCGTGGTAACGACCGCGTGCGTCTCGTAAGCCCCAGGAAAGGTACCTCCGGGGGATCTAAGCGGAATCCGTCTGAGGATTCCTCCGCGCGGCGTTCGAGTATCAACCGAGTGTCACCCCCCCCCCCCGCTTTTCCTACCGCTTTTGACGTGGGTATTAACCACGACGATCCTGACTTTCGACTATCGCGGATCGTACGTATTTCATAGTGACGAGGGTCCCACCCGGATCCCATCGAGCCCGGACTGACGAGAAGAACGAGGATCAAGGCATAGTTGAAGGTAAACTATCATCTAACACACGTCCGGCAACAATCTACGTGTGCTGCCTCTACCCTGTTGGTGTCCCCGCGATTTACAAATATTCTTGTAAATGACCTTCGGCCAGACTGAGTGAACCACCCCGGCCGAAGAAAACTTCGTTACAAGTGGCGCCCGAGCAGGGACCCTGGGGTAAAGCCAATCACTTCTTTGGCAGAGGTTTTCCATCTAGCGGATTAAAGACCCGTATAATATTTCCTTCTTATTATCCTTGTCTGACGTTATACTCGATTTCGAGGCGATCGGTCAGTATCCGACTACCACGAGGTAATATTCGGTTCCTAAGTTGGGCGAACCGACCAGCGCGAGCTCTTAAAGTCTAATCTTTCCACACGTATAAGACCCGCAATGACAAAACTAAACGCCGGTGAGTCTCTATCAGGCTCCCTTATTAAAAATCCGGGTGTCGGGATAAGTTGGGTGTACGCTCTCCGTAAGGAAGAGTTATTAGCGTTTGCCGAAGAATTCGGATTCGATTCAGAAGGTCGAGTCGACGATTTGAGGAAAAATTTCGTGAGCCTTATCAAGGCGAAGGAGTTCCCTCAAGCCGTCTGGACGCGGTTGGCCGAATGTGAGGCTCGACGAGCGGCGGCGGGATCGAATTCCGATTTGTCAAAGTCGCCCGCAAAACTTGAACAGAGCGCCTCTATCGAGTCGACACTCGAAACAGCCACTCTACAGATTCCGCCTACGTACAGGACTATGGCAGGGAACACCCCTGTCCGCAATGACCCGACCATGCCCTCTAACCAGAATCCAGCCTCGAACCAAACAGCAACCCAAAGTTCTACCAATTCGAATCACGTGCAGGCGTCTCTGCCATCCTCCTCCACCGTGGCGGACAAAGTTCGAAAGTGGAACATCCGTTACGATGGACAAACAGACCCTCTCACCTTCGTAGAAGAAATAGAGGAACGGGCTTTGTCGTACGGTCTCCAACTCGATTGTCTTCCTCGAGCTATGACAGAATTGCTCACTGACAGAGCAGCGCGGTGGTTCCGCACCAGCCGACTCCAGGTCGCTGAGTGGGACAATTTTCGAAAAGAATTCCTTGAATTCTTTTTGCCTCCCAGGTATTTTCAACGGTTGGATGACGACATCCGTACCCGTTATCAGAGGGAAGATGAGAAGTTTAAGGACTTCGTGATAGAGTTGAGAGTACTTATGCGTCATGCTAATTACGACCCAGGTCGAGAGTTAGAACGTATCTATGAGAATATGTCTCCTGAATATCAGTTGTATATCAGGCGGACAGATTTTTCCTCGCTATCCCAACTAATACAATTAGCGGTAGACTTCGAGGACATTCAACGGAGACACTCGCAGAGGTTGAGTTCGACGACCACGCACGAAACCAATTTGACCAGATTTAGCCACACGACTCTACCAGTATACAGAACGAACGATCATTCAGACACGACTCCATCGCAGTCGGTGGCCAGGTCACAGAACCCATTCAGAAGACCGCCGGCTGAGGAGATTGTCAATTTTCAGCCAAAGTGTCTGGAGTCCGACAAAGGGGAAGTCACGAACAGGATGATTTCGCAGGAATCTGCCAGTCGACACTGTTACAACTGTGCCGAAGCAGGTCATATCTCACGTGAATGTCGGAAACCTAAACGGTTAGTTTGCTGGGACTGTGGGCGCGAAGGCATTCGTACGATCGAGTGTTGTAGAAGCACTGGTTCGGGAAACGACGGCCGTCCCCAACCACAACCGGCTCGGGTGGGGACGTACCAAGCCGAGCCCCAACATTGAAGAAATCCCTTCAGGTGAAAAACGGGCGGATTGTGGCTCGGATCACAATCTGCGGTATTCAGGTCGACGCGACATTAGACACGGGGTCGACGCGCAGCTTCGTGAGTGAAGATTGTATCGGACGGATGGGAAAGGTAGGCAGCATACGGGAAACTTGTACGGGTATAAGTCTCGCGGACGGCACTCGACGGGACATCAGACGAGTATTATTAACAGACATAAGTTTAGGATCTCAGCAAACCCATGTCCCGTTGTTGGTGATGCCCTCCATGGTGGATAATGTGATCCTAGGGATAGATTTCATGTGTGCTATTGGATCCGTCATCCAATGTGGAAATTTACGCCTACCCCTACAAAGAGCTCCTCCGAGTTATTCGCCCATCGAAACGCAGCCAGCCAGAGTTCTAACGGAGATTCAACAAACAGCGATTAAAGAGGCCATTTCGACGTGTTCTCCCCGAAAACGAGCCGCTGAGAAGATACCTCGCGACGTAGACGGTTCCGAAATTACGGTTCCGGTAAATACTATATTTCTTGAAAGCCCGAAGGAGATGGCAGCAAACCGCAACGAACCCACGAAAAGGATTACAAGACGCACAACGGACCCTGAGCACCAACAATATCAGTTTAACGCGTGTTACCAGCGAGAGAATTCAAACGTCGTGGCGGACGCGCTATCGCCGCGGCCACAGAATACGTTACTCCGAACGGCTGACTACAGTACAGAATGTAAATGGATTGCTCGGAGGTGCCAGCAGATTAAGGACGAACCCGAGAAGTACCCCGACTTTGTCGTTGAAAACGGACAGCTTTATAGGCGATTGAGTCGGCGCGGTGGCGATTATATGCTTTGGAAGCTGTGCGTGCCGGGTAACCATCGACAAAGAATCCTAGCCCGATATCACGACAATCCGATCACGGGACACCAGGGCGTCCGTAAAACTGCCAAGCGAGTCACTCAACGTTTCTATTGGCCAGGTATATTCCGTGATATCGCGCGGTATGTTCGAAATTGTGAGACATGCCAGAATTTCAAGAACGTTCAACAGAAACCCCCCGAACGCACCGTGAAACCAAGTGCATATGGACCAACGAGTAAGCATTTCAAAACCAAACCATCAGCGGATGATGACAACCCCCAACGCGAGTCAACCAGTCTTTTCGAAGCAACCGGCGCACTCCCCCCTTTCCTAACTTTCCCAGAAGGAATCGGATCACCAGAGTGCAGTTCAAGCGAACCCAGGGAAATTTTCAAAGACAGGGACTTGGACCAAATCTGCGAGGACTTTTACAGGATTCACGGAAGCGAGGGAGCAGCAACCGAGTCCCATGAATCCTCTTGTGTCCAAGCTCCACGTGATTGGGAAATCGACACACCGGACCAGTTGATTCCAAACGTTTTACGGAAAGAAGTTGTCCAGGGCTTGCAAGTCCAACTGGCAAAGAAAGTACGTTATAAATATCGCCACGGGGACAAGGAGTATCAGGTCACCCGTCGTTTGGGAGCCAATAGGTCGCAACGCGTTTTAATCACTGTCCGTCCGGCGAAGTAAGGAGAGTGTGTGACGTAGTGTCACAATCGAGTTAAACAGTAATGGACGGCCCATGACTGTGACCGTTAGGGTATGACGACTTTTCTTGCCCACCAGTGTGGGCAGGCACGCGCCCAAGTTTTGGCGAGCGTAACCAAAAGTATAGAAACTAACAACGGTAAAGCGATAACATCAGCCGCATAGCAACGGCCCGGCGCCATCCTCGGACAAGATCAGAGAGATAAAGAGAGCGAGAGCGAGAGCAGCGGCAGCATCGCTAAACTGCTGCGTAGTAGTTGACGAGGCGCAACGGTTTCTCACCCCTTACCCCCCCGCTCGTTTCGCGCGCTGAGGCGCAGCATCGCCTGAGCCAGGCGCGATAACTGTCTTCGACGCGCTCTGCTCGATCGTCATTGGGCGCGCCGATGGGCAGAGGCCGAACAGAGACAGCGCCGCCGAACTACGGCGCTGTAACTGTCAACGGCACGCGCCTTGGCCGGCCGACTTCGAGTGCGTAACACGCTCTCTTTCTCTCCCCCCCTCCCCTTCGCCCCCTCAAGACGAAGTGCAGTGGCGGCAGCGCGGTCGCCGGCGTATGTGCGAATCGCATGCGCAGCAGCGCCGCCGACATCGAAAAGGGAAACGGTAGGCTTGGCGAGGCGGACTAAAAGAATTAGAATTCAGTTTGACCAGAGCATCGAAAGTGAGGAGTTCGAAGTCTCCAAAAACGATTACCAACGCGATAGTGACCAGCAAAATCGAGAAAGGGACCAGACCCCGGTGCATAAGTGTTGTTGTGAAGAAGTAAGCCCAAGCCTTTGAGACGCCTTCGGTAAGTGACATCACGTAGTTTGACTTGCCGTAGGCACGCTTGACCCTAACCTTTTGAGCACCTATAACCCGACTCCACATCCGTGTTTTCCTCTCTTATCGGTCTCCCGTGGGCATCAACCACGTGCCCGACTACCACGCCCCCCCCCTTCCTTTTTTTCTTTTCCTATTAACCTTTGCGTGGGTATCAACCACGTTCCTATCCACCTTTAGTTCTCTTTTAACCCCTGTGTGAGTATTAATCACACGCTTTCCTGTCCACTGCCTTCCTATTAACCTTTACGTGGGTATCAACCACGTTCCTACCCACCTTTAGTTCTCTTTTAACCCCTGTGTGAGTATTAATCACACACTTTCCTGTCCACCACCTTCCTATTAACCTTTACGTGGGTATCAACCACGTTCCTACCCACCTTTAGTTCTCTTTTAACCCCTGTGTGAGTATTAATCACACACTTTCCTGTCCACCACCTTCTTATTAACCTTTACGTGGGTATCAACCACGTTCCTACCCGCCTTTAGTTCTCTTTTAACCCCTGTGTGAGTATTAATCACACACTTTCCTGTCCACCACCTTCCTATTAACCTTTACGTGGGTATCAACCACGTTCCTACCCACCTTTAGTTCTCTTTCTTATCTCTTGTGGGTATTAACCACGCCCCTACCCTTCTCTACCCCCTCGTTAACCCTTACGTGGGTACTAACCACGTTCCCGTCCATCTTCATCTCCCTTTCTTATCCCTTGTGGGTATTAACCACGCCCCCCACCTTTCTATACCCCCTCGTTAACCCTTACGTGGGCACTAACCACGTTCCTTTCCCTCTTCCTACCTTTCTTTTCTCTCTTTTACTTACCTAGCGCGGGCATTAACCGCACCTTCCTTTCCCATCTTCTCTCTCCTTTATTCACCAAGTACGCCTCGTAGACTCCGACCCTTTCTCGCTCGTATATTTTTTCTCCACCCTTAGGGATTCTGGACCCCGCTACGAACTCGTGGTACCGACCACGTGCGCCTCGTAGACCCCGATCCTATTCTCGCTCGTATATTTTTTTTCTCCACCCTTAGGGATTCTGGGCCCCGCTACGAACTCGTGGTACCGACCGCGTGCGCCTCGTAGACCCCGATCCTATTCTCTCGTATATTTTCTCTCGACCCCTAGGAATCCGGGGCATCGCTACGAACTCGTGGTAACGACCGCGTGCGTCTCGTAAGCCCCAGGAAAGGTACCTCCGGGGGATCTAAGCGGAATCCGTCTGAGGATTCCTCCGCGCGGCGTTCGAGTATCAACCGAGTGTCACCCCCCCCCCCCGCTTTTCCTACCGCTTTTGACGTGGGTATTAACCACGACGATCCTGACTTTCGACTATCGCGGATCGTACGTATTTCATAGTGACGAGGGTCCCACCCGGATCCCATCGAGCCCGGACTGACGAGAAGAACGAGGATCAAGGCATAGTTGAAGGTAAACTATCATCTAACACACGTCCGGCAACAATCTACGTGTGCTGCCTCTACCCTGTTGGTGTCCCCGCGATTTACAAATATTCTTGTAAATGACCTTCGGCCAGACTGAGTGAACCACCCCGGCCGAAGAAAACTTCGTTACAATTGTTATTTATAAAAAAAATTTTTACGTACTGTTGCTTTTTAAACAAAACAAGAGTTTCGAATATTTCGTCACCCAGTCCGTTTCTTTTTGGTGCAAGTAAAAATACTTTCAACTGGGGCAGAGCTAGGCAAAATGGTTTTTATATTTTTATACTTAAGTATAAATTCTAAAAATTCGGTATTATCGGCAAGATAACTGATACCTTGGCTTTCATTGATTCGTAGGAAAAGTAACTATTGGGGTGAACCCTGTATCGTAAAGCAATTGAAATATATGATATATTAACATTGTTTTGCTTATACAAATTCGCTAGAAACTGCTGCTATAGACTGGAATAAAAACATATTTATGCACATATGTATCGACAATTTGGTACAAAAACAATTCGATCATATGTACATTAATACGTGTGTATGTTCAGATTTATGTGCACTTGTGTATATTGTATAGGTACCTTCAAATGCTTATGAAAATTTTCAGTAGATTTTTAATCAAACTTAATAGTTTTGTTTACACAAAGTTGACATTTGCCATTCTGGTTGAAAAATGTTCCATTTAAGATCAGCGGTAAATCTTTATTCCCTTCTATATTTAGTGACTGATCACTCATAGTTAGCCATAATAAAGTTTGAATTTTACGAGACAGTGCTGATAAAATCTCTACACAAAATATTCAATCGTTGTCGCGACGGCTGCCCGTATTTCCTCTCCTCTATCTTTGAGTATTTTCTTGCAAGACCATGAATGAGCTAATAAATTAAGTCTGACCGAATACACTCAAAATCTCAAACGTGTAGAGATGATACAATACAACAATTGATACCAATACTTAGTCGCGAAGAAACAGCACATACGAAAACTACCTAGTACCCTACCTATCGACAAGGTATATAAAAATGAAGACCTAGGTAAGGTAAAAGGTACTCGAATTGGAAAATACCGAGGTAAGGTAAAAGATACACAAAATATGTACTCTAGGTATGTACCTAGGTATTTGTACCTAGGTGCTTACAAACACTGCAAGTAGGTTTATGTTCGCTATTTGATGTCATATATACCATGTCATGATACCATGTATAGCCTCCCGGTCTACTTCATTATGGTGCTTGTTGAAAGTATGGTCCACACATAACACATCTGACTTCTCCTGTTGCCTTATTGCTTTTAAAGGCCTATTTCCAGAACGCACTGGACTTTTTTGCTCATAGCTTGAGTATCGTTCATCCGAACTTCATCATTCTTTTAGCAAATCGATAAATAATTGTGATTACTAGATATCTCTAGAAAGTACGAACTATTTATCATGAAAACTGTGGGAGATATGACGTTTTTTCCAAATTGCGGAGGCGGGAGTGGCCGTGACAAAAATTGAAAATAAACTTGATTTGCCTGCAAGTATAAGAAATATATGCTCCATACATGTCAAACCTCTATCTCTTACCATCTCTGAGATCTGTGCGTTCAAACGGACGGACGGACAGACGGACAGACAGACGGACATGGCTATATCGACTCGGCTGTTGATGCTGATCAAGAATATATATACTTTATAGGGTCGGAAATGATTCCTTCTGCCTGTTACATACATTTGCACGACTTTAGTATACCCTTTTACTCTACGAGTAACGGGTATAATAATAGGTATAGTAAAGTTGGTGTGTTGTCTCTGAAGATGTTTTTTAAGTTTAATTTCAAATTGCGTAGCGCTTTTTATGGATTTTACAGAATTTGGTAGTGTGTTCTAGTGGCGAGCTGCATATATGAAGCACTGTCTCTCAGAACTAGCCAGTTTAATTTTAGGGCATATTAAATTATTAATTCTAGAGAATATGACAAATCTATGCTTCTCATACAAGTAAATTGGTTCTCTGCGAGTGATTATGTTGTGTAAAAAGATTAGGGCCCTAAATTTTATACATTGGCTAGGGTAAAGATCAATAATTTTATTTGCAAAAAACGTTGTGTATTCAGTCGTATTTCTATTAAATATATATAATATATCGAGCTATAGAATTAAAGGCGAATTTAAGTTTGTTCATACTACTAGCTGCATCACAATGCCCAAAAACCTCTATCAGATACATTCTAGCTACTGTCATTCGAATTTGAATTGGTAGAAACTTTTGGGATAAAGAGAGCTGCCTAAGTAATCCGTACAACCTTCCAGTTGCCTTATTGATGTGGTCATTCCACGACAATGTATTATTAAAGTGGATACCCAAATTGGTACCATCATCAACATAACTTATTTGCTTGCCATCAACACATAACTTAGGCAGCTCCAGCTCATCAAGGGCCTTTTTGTACAACACCAAGCATTTGGATTTAAGCGGATTCAGTCCCAAAACCATTTTCTATAGCCCACTTATTTACTTTTGTAAGTTCTTCATTACATATAGAAACACACTCATTTAACTGACTTAGCGGACGACTTACCTACATCTGGACATCGTCAGCGTACAAATGTATCTTACAGATGGACAGAACATTAGGGAGGTCATTAACATACATAGAGAACAATAACGGCCCAAGAACAGTTTCTTGGGGTACACCTCGCGTAATCGAAAGAAGATCGGAGGTGCGCAAACCTGCGACTACAGCCTGTTTAATTAACTTAGTTGCAGTGTACGAGAAGTTAAATAGCGCGTTGAGCTTTGTGCATAGTATTTGATGATTCAAGGTGTCGAATACTTTACTGTAGTCAAGAAGACATAGGAAAGTTACTTATCCATCATCCATTCGACTTCGAATATCCTCCGATATGTTTAATATTGCCGTCGTGCAACTTCAGTTTTTTCTAGAGCCAGATTGGCAATCATTTAGTTTTGAGTTTATCGTTAAAAATTGTTGAATTTGAATTGCCATTAGGTGCTCGCGAACTTTCGATAGGTATGGTAAAATCGATATTGGTCTATATTCAATGGATGATTTTGGGATCGGTAGTATTTTTGTAAGCTTCCACATATTTGGAAAGATGGACGTGGTGAAGGCAGTGTTCATAACATAAGTTATATGATCAAGTATAAGGGGAAGAAGTAATTTAATAAACTTAGGATTCATATCATCAAGCCCCACAGCATTCGATTTAATCTTGAGGATACATTCAAGTACATCACATGAACTTACACACATAAAGCTAAAGGTATTATCTCAGTTGGAATTCCGATCAATATTAAGGTACCTATTTGTCGTAGCTTCAAGACTTTCTCTACCAAGGATCACGATGTCGCGCACACTTGTGGTAGTGCATTATGTGACTTTGAAATTATTCGAACTTTTACTTGATAAAACATTTTGAACTCAAGCGGCTGCCCAATCAGTGTGACCCTACCATTTGACTGCCGCGGCATGCCGTTTTGGGTATTCTTTAAGGTTTTTTAAGACTTTGTGTTCCCACTATAGCTTACAATCCACTTAACATAAATAACTGGCAATTTTGTGACATACATTTTAATGTGTTCTGGAAATAGGCCTTAACTTTGCATCACATAATATTTATTTCTTAAATATTTTTCAGATTTGTATCCGGCTCAAAGGACCAAATCTAGTGCAATGTCAAATTTAATGAATAAGCATCAAATTCTCAATGTGCACAGTGTATTATTACTGAAAATCTCAACTCCCACTGCGTCTCAGTGCGATCATTTAAAGTGCACAAAACTTTTGTTCCATGACCTCATCATTGAATTCGTCATTCATGTCTCATTTGGTCATGAATTATGATCAGTCCCCAAAAACCAAATAATAATAAAAAAATAAAGTAATGATTGCACTACATTAAAATATGTTGACACATAAACATACATAAGTATGCAACAGAGTGTACAGAGGCAACGCACGTATCACCACACACACACACAACGCTTCCAATTTCCTTTTGCCATAATTTTTGGCACTTTATGTGCCAGCAGATAAGATCCGGGGATTTGGGTTTGGGTAGACATTTCAAGTGTTTAGCGTTAAATGTTTCCTTCCAAATTGGTATGCGTTCGGGGTAAATGTTGCTTCGATTCGTTTATTATCCTTTTCACGTTGTTTTGCCACTTCAGTTTTTTTCAGTCTCTGATGATCCTCCCGATGTCGGTTTGGCCGTGTGTGAAAATCCGAACTCTCTCATCAGTAGGGGGCCCCATCGAGTGTGGCTGCTGATTGGAGATTTTCCGTAAGTGCAGTCAAGTATTAAGTATTGTGTGTGTGTGTGTGTGTGTGTTAGTTTAGCCCTTCATTGATTATGTTAATATGTCCGTAGAAATAGACCCGAGTGTCTCCTCACCTTATCTCTCGCTTCTTCGTTCTTTCGTCTTTTCTAATCTTTTGAGTTTTGTGTGTTGCATTTTATGTGTTGACAATTTTCCATTCCCCTTCCCTCTGTTCCCTCTGTTGTCCCTATTGCGTTTTGGGTTTCTGCCCCACACGTTCACATGGCATTGTATAATTATGTATGTTGATCAGTTTTCAATCGTTTAAATCTGTGTGTAGGTTTCTGGTTTAATTCTCGTTTGTTTTCTTTTTCGTTGAAGTTAGCTCTCATAAACCTCGACTCTACATGTGTAATACATGGGAAAATAATACACCAAATTGGTTGAGAATCAACAGAAAGAGGAGGAGGTGGCGGTGCAGAGGCAATGATCGGTTTGTGTAATGAATTGAATTTCAATTTCATTGGCATTGTTGTGTGGGCTTCTAATAGGCTATGGCTCATTTAGTTCCATATGAGGTCTTAGTTCTGGGACTGTCAATTGTGAAACGAATGCTTAGAACTTTATGATATGTTAGTTTAAAAACGTTAGTACTAATAATCTGCTAAATTTTCCAAATTTTTATGTTAGGGGCACAGGTTACAATGACGTATGTATTTAGCTTAGCCTTCTCGTTTTTCTTCTCCATCTTTTTTATATACATAACCAACATCTCTCAATTCAAAATAGCTGTGAAAGGCTGCTTGATCTGATCTTTGTTAGTGATGCTGCCCTTGCAGTAGAAGCCAGAGCTAATCCAGTATTCCTGCCTGAAGATTGCTACCATCCATTCCATTTTGATCTCTGTTGAGATTATTATACCTGTGGTAATTGACAATTCATTGGCATCAAGTCGTGCGGCTTTAGACCTGGTAAAACCACCACAGACCAGTTATTCACACTGCGGCAAATCCTGGAGAAGACCTATGAGACAAAGATCGACACCTTCCATCTTTTTTTTATTTATAATCATATACACACCTGATCATATTAATAGGTACACACCGAAATTTTTTAATTATAGATGGTTTTTTCGTACTTTTAGTGTTGACAACTTTTTAATTTTTGGTTTTTTGTTGTTGATAATGTCTGGCCACACTGTGACATAGAGTTGAAAGTATATCAAAGCTTTTCTATAAATTGCAAGTCCACCACACATTTCGCCTGATCATAATAATAGGTACAGTCTCTGTTTCTCACAAGTATCAAGTGAATAGTTTTGTAATCAGTGATCTTTTGGTAACTAAAGGTAAATTAAGTATAGCTCCTGTCAATACAGAGAATAAAATAATTCTTTTTTTTAGAAAAAATGGATCGAAATTCTCATTGTACTAAAGAAGAAGCTCGATTGGTTCTTAGTCTGAGAAAAGAAGGCAAATCTTGACGAGCCATCGCCAAATTAATGAACAGGTCTCATAATTATGTTGAAAATGCATTAGAAAGAAAACCAAGACAGGAAAACCGTGGAAGGCCACAAAAAACAACAGAAACCCTTGACCACTACATAGTAACTTTGAGCAAAAAGGACTCATTTAAGTCATCGAAGGCTATTGCAGCCGAAATTGGGAATTCAGTTAGTGCTCCAACTATCCGAAGACGACTACAAGATGCCAACCTACCAGGAAGAATTGCCAGAAAAGTCCCACTTATGCGCAAAAAAAATATCACCATGAGGCAAACTTTTGCAAGGGACCACAAAGACTGGGTAAGATGCACCGGGGAGAAAAAATGGAGAAACATATTATAGAGCGATGAAACCAAGATTAATTTGTTTGGGAATGACTGTGAAAGGAATGTTCGACGCCCTAATGGAAAGGAATTCCATCCACGGACATGGAGGTATGGGGTTGCTTCTCCTGGTACGGCGTAGGTCCAATTTATCAGACTACGAACAAAATGAATGCTGAAGAGTACAAATCCATATTGGAAACAGTTATGGTACCGTATGCTGAGGAAAATATGCCATTACGTTGGGTATTTCAGCAAGATAATGATCCTAAACACATATCAAGGCTGTTATAACATTTTTCGAGGACCAAAAAGTTGACGTTCTGAAGTGGCCAAGCCAATCCCCCGACCTTCACCCCACTGAAAACTTGTGGGGAGACTTAAAAAAGAAATTGGCAAAGCATTCATTTTCAAATAAACAAAAATTATGGGAAGGTGTCCAAAAACTGTGGTATGAGACACCAGTAGAGACCTGCCAGGCTCTTATTAAAAGTATGCCAAAAAGAATAGCAGTAGTGGCCAAAAATAGAGATGGATACACTGGATACTAAGTAAGGAAATACTAATTTACCTAAAAAAAGAACACAAAATGGAAACACATGAAGTGTACCTATTATTATGATCACACTGAAAACGTATCTTAAACACAAAATGATCTCTTTTATGTTATATTATTATTCTATGTTACAATTAAGTTTATTTTATTAAAAACAAATAGTTTAAGAACCAATGAGAACAAATTTTCAGTTTGAAACAATGAATAAAACTGTTTTCTGTTACCTTAAAGTCAGAGTTGATGTGTGTGTACCTATTAATATGATCAGGTGTGTACATATTATAACACAGTGGATCACTCAAAATTGCCTGGGAACGGGACCAATAAATTATGAAACTAGAGGCATCAGGGAGCAACACCTCATACCCAGTTTTTCTTGATCACGTCAAGTTCGCGTTTAATGGGCACATTTATACTTGCAAAACACACAGCTACAACATCTGTTGCTGGTTAAAAAAAGGTGAGAGCTAAAATTTTGGAAAATTCACCAAAGATGAAGGGAGTCACCACAATTGTTATACCAAATTCCCGCCTCCAATGGACAAGCGGTTAGTACCCCGCCCATAGAAAATGGGATCAATGGATAACCACTCAATAGAATTTTGTAAGATTTTAAATATATTGAGATGCTGACCAATAAAATGTGTCCTTAAGAGATGCGAATGCGATGCGATGAGTAACATGCATCGAAAAACCGCGATAGTGG
The DNA here is from genome assembly GCA_037044535.1 of Lordiphosa magnipectinata. Taxonomy (NCBI): domain Eukaryota; kingdom Metazoa; phylum Arthropoda; class Insecta; order Diptera; family Drosophilidae; genus Lordiphosa; species Lordiphosa magnipectinata. The sequence goes on from JBAMBO010002921.1 coordinate 17,389, forward strand.
TTACCACATTTGACATCACCCATTATCGAGTCCATTTAGGCCATAAACTAGAGATAAAAATAGACCGAATTGCGTTTTCAGTTTTACCAACGAAGCCTTGGTTCGCGGTTTATAGGCATTTTGACCATGAAGCGCATTTCCTTTGGCTATAAAATTATAGTTTTATTCATACAAGTCAAAACATCCTTTACAATATGAAAATGCATCACTGTGATTGGTTAATGATATAGCGGTTTTTTTCTAGCTAGACTATCCTAATAGTCCTCATAGAAATTTCTTTCCAATCATTATAATTAGAAGCTAGCAAAGTCATATCGCCGAAATTAAGATGTCTCTGAATCATTGTCAAGGATATATACGATTACGATTGCCAATGGCAAATGTATGAAGTTTTGTATTTATTTAATAGAGTTGACAAATTTAGCTGTCAACATAATAATATAAAATTTTTTTTTTTTTTAAATATTGTTAATCCTAATCCCGCCTCCGTCCGATTTAGGAGAACATTTTTATGATGTGCTCCGACTCACATCAGGTGGGCGGAGGCAAAGATTTACAATCTCTGGGAAGATAAGTATATTAAAATATAAGAAACATTTTCCAACATCGAACCCTCAGAATTTTAACAACTGGTATAAATCGTTAAACAACGTGCATTTAATTCGAAACGGGTCGTGAGATTCGAAATTAGATCTACTTATATATAAGAATATTGGTCGGAACTGTCGTGTAGATCTAGCTGGGATTGAAAAGTTAATATGGCTCAAAAGAAAACAAGAATCAATATGGCCATTTATTAGTTTATGAAGGAACATAACTCCATGACAGATTCTACGATCTTGCAGAGACGATAGGCTTAATAGACGAAGTCTATCCACATACGATGGCAGTCGACGGTGTTGTTCCCAGTTTAGTCCACGTAAGGCGAACAGGAGAAATTGCTTCTGCACCGACTTAATAAGGCCCTGGGTTAGTGGTATATGGATCATCAAACTCCTTAGACAAACGTTTAATAAATGCAAACACCCCTTTGGCTTTGCTAACGGTAATCCCAATGTGATCAGAAAAGTTCATATTATGGCTAAATAATACGCCAAGGTCTGTTACAGCATGTATGCGCTCCAGGTTGTGCGGGCCCAGGGAATAGTTACCCATAAATGGGGCAGTGCGGTAAAAGGACATAGCACTACATTTAGAGTGGTTAAGGTACAGCAAGTTGTTAATGCACCAAGATTGAAGGTGGTTAATGTCATTTTGCAACAGACAATGTAAGCTGCATATAAATTGTAACATCGTCTGCATACATCAACACATAAGAATTTACAATGACAGAAGAAAGGTCGTTTATGAATAATCCAAAAAGCAACGGTCTTTGGTGACTCCCTTGAGGAACTCCAGAAGTGACGTGAACACACTTGGAGAGAGTGTTGTTAAATAAAACTTTCTGTGTGCGGTTTGCCAAGTACATTGAAATCCAGTTGACTAAGGGGTTAGGAAAACCTAAAAATGATAATTTCTTTAAAAGCAAAAGGTGATTAACTGAATCAAATGCCTTGCTAAAATCTGTGAAGATGACATCCGACTGATTTTTCAGCTTGAATCCGTCCCTTATTATGGAAGTAAACTCGAGAAGATTTGTTGATGTAGACCGGCGCTTCATAAACCTGGGTTGTGATGGAGACATAAGAGAGCAACACTGGTGCTGCAACTGAGAAGTTATAACCAATTCAAAAAGTTTGGGTATGGCACAAAGTTTTGCTATCCCACGATAGTTCTGAATATCAGTTCTACTTCCTTTTTTATGAAGTGGTAAAATGAAGGATTCCTTCCAGATATCCGGAAAAAAGCTGTGGTGTAGAGATAATTGAAAAATTTTAGAAAGAGGCTTGCATAAAGATTTCACCAGAAAATCGCTACAATTGAGAGTAGACACAAAGGAAAAAATCTTCAATTTATGCTAGGACAATATTGTTGGTCCCTCATTAGGAAAACAAATCCTAGAAATTTCAGACGTCAAATATAAAATGAAAAAAGTTTCTTTTATAAAAAATAAAACATCAGTGGCTTAACGACAATATATATTGTTGATAGTTGGCCCTCGTCACATTGCATATTGTATTGAGAATAACGATCTTTGGTAGATCGTGTGTTCGGGAGATCAGGTACCATTTAATTCACTGTGGGTGTTGGTATGCTGTCCGCAGCAAGAATGCCTTCCTCCTCTCTGGCCTGCCTTTTCAGATGTTTTTGAGCTTGAAAATTCTCCCGAGGAATGAAATTGAAAAGAACGGACTTCGCCCAGGCCAGTGTGTAAAATTGTCGCTCAGATTTTACAGCAAAAGAGTTTTCATAATCGCGCTGCAGCACGTTGGCAGCTGCTCTCCTCTCGAAGGCCTTCTTCAGACCGCTGCACAGTGGTTCCTGCCATAGGCCAAAAATAAAAAAATCAAAGTCAGAAATTTGGCTTTGTAAGTGTCATCTCTAACTTATAAAAGACTAAGCTTTTTTATTGCGTTGTTTTGTTTGTTTCATTTTAACTGTACTCTGTAAGAATAGCTTCAAAAGAGAGAGCATAAAATTCATTTGTTACTGAAGTGTGAGAGGCATGAGATTGAAGTGCAACTTAAAATAATTAAAACAACATTAATTAAGCAGATATTAGGGAAAATCAAGGTAAGGTATTAACTTATTTTTCAAATAATTTAAATGTTCTTAATTTGTTGTGTTCTTTTTATAAAATTGATGTTTCGTCAGTATTTTTTTCAATGTGCCATTGTCCATGTGATATAATTTCAGCTAAAGTAATAGTAATGATCCCCCCCGATTTCCCTAACTTAACTTATTAATTAGTATTAGTTAACCTTTTACGATTCTAAATTAAAAATTTCAGCTGCCGGAAAGTGCCGGAAATTCTGTTATGTCCCAAAGACAAAGTACGCTTGATTTTTTTGCTACTGTTTTCTGCGGTGCAGCTGTTATTTGGGGTTCCTTGTTGTTGTTGTGTTCGTTTTTTGTTACTGCCATGTTGATGAACGGAATTTGTTTGCTCCCAACTACTTTTAGTGATTTTTATATTTTTATTTTTCTCATTTCGTAGTATTTTCGTTGATTTTGTGATAGGCTCATCTTATGAATGCGAATTTTCGCGCATGTATATATTTGATATTTGGTGCTTAGAAAATGGTAGAAATGCTGAAACGTCTAAGAGAGTATGCGATGTCTTTAAAAACGAAATATGTGGCTACACTGTTGAACCGAATCAATTGGAAAAACGCATTAATTACAACTGCAAGAAAATCTGAATGTTTTGGAAAGAGTCTGGACAAACAAAATTATTAGTATTGGAAACTCATTCTAATTGGCTTGCACAAAAGGAATCGATTTCAGTAAGCAATAATTTAGAAGCATCTGGCTCTATTAAGGATCGAGGACGTCCAAAAGTGAGTTTTGCAGACTCTTCAGAAAGAACAAAACGTCGACGAATAGCTGAAATCGCTGAGCTTGATGTATCCGCTGCTGATGTTTTACGTGGTGCTTCTCAACAATCAAAAATAACGATTTCGCCACCATCTATTAATGAGGTTTTGTCGCTTATGGTGGAAGCAAATTTAACAAAGCATCAACATTTGATAATAAGAAGCTTTGTGAACAGTAAAATTTCTGTCGAACTCTTTCCCAGCTTCCATAACATTTTAAAAGAAAATGTCGAATCTCACGCCGAAGTTAAGCTTCAAATTCTATTGGACCATACCGCAACGCGTATACTGGAGCTACAGAGCGATGTAATCAATGAAGTCTTGAATGACAAAGAGAAAATCCTTACACTCATAGGAAAATGTGGTTTTGATGGTAGTTCAGGTCACAGTGAGTACAAGCAGAAAGTTTAGAGCAATAATATGAAAGAGAGTAACTTATTTGTTACATCATATGTCCCGCTTCAACTAATATCAAAACCAGATGGAACTCATAGCACCAAAATAATTTGGAAAAACCCACGACCATCCTCCACTCGCTATTGCCGCCCAATCAGGTTTCAATTCAAAAAAGAGTCGACTCAATTGGCCATCGATGAAGAATGTTATTTCAAAAAGAACATTGACATGTTATGCCCCACCAAATTCAATACAGCTCCAAAATTGATACAAATTAAACACATGTTGCAACTAACTATGGTGGATGGTAAAATTTGCTACGTCTTAATCCTAAGTTTATCAGCAAAATGCTCTACATATGTAGTGCGAAACCCACCGAAATGAACGATATCGAAAAATGTCTGCAAAAAAAAGTTCAAAAAGATCGGTATGAGTTTGGATTGTCACCTCTGCACGGATATATTCGATTTTTTGAATATTTTCTTCACGTATCATATAGACTTGACTTAAAAGTATGGCAAATTAGGTCCTCACAAGGAAAAGCTGAATTTTCAAAGAGAAAACAAGATATTCAAGGCAAAGATTAGAGGGAGTGGAACCTCAAATAATGGAAACACTGCAAGACGATTTTATAATAACTCTGGTATGTCTTCTGAAATAACTGGTCTTGATAAAGAGTTAATAGAGAGATTTGCAATACTATTGCAAGCTTTGTCTTCAAAATTAATACAGAAAAATTTCGATCATATGCCCTGGATACTGCTAGAGAGCTGACAAGAAAATATTCATGGTACTACTACCTTCCAGCATCCGTTCACAAAATATTAATTCACTCTTCTGACGTCATAAAACATGCACTGGTATCTATTGGAGAGCTCTCGGAAGAAGCTGCTGAGGCAAGAATCAAAGATATTAAAAAGTTCCGACTACAACACATGCGTAAAACTTCGCGTGCTTCAACAAATACGGACTTGTTTAATCGATTAGTTATAAGTTCGGATCCTCTTATAACGGGACAGCGGAAATTACCATCCAAGCACAAGTCTATTTTACCAATCGAAAATCTCTTTTTAATTTACTGGATTAACTTAAAAATCTATGATTTCATTTATATATTTAATTTTTTGTTTGTTTAAATTTTATTTAATGTAATTTTCTAGTTTTTTATTTAAGTTTTTTATTTCTATTTCTTATCTTATAATGTTAAACTAAATCTTTAAATACAAAAACAAGCAAACCAAAAGAAAAACTCTTATAGCTAATATTAATAAAATTTATTTCTTACAAGATATGAAATGGGGTGGTAAAAGTGGGAGTACAAAGGTTAAACCACGCCCATTTTGTCAAAAACCTATTTCAAACAATTTTATAAAGCCGTGGGCAAAGCTTCAAGTCCATATGTTTGCTCGAAGTATTTTTGGCCACACACTCCATACAAGCTGGTCCACTGTGCGCTGGTCTTTTTCAAAATTGGCTTCTGGTTGATGTTGCTTATTCTTTGCTTAAGTGTCAATAAGTTAAATAATTTGTAACATTTCACTCATTTTGAAATAAATGTAAGGCTTCAAAGCATACAATGCAAACCAAATTTGAATAGAAACTTCATACTTTTGCCCTTGGCAATCGTAATCGTATATATACTTGCCAATGATTCAGAGACATCTTAATTTCGGCGATATGACTTTGCTAGCTTCTAATTATAATGTTTGGAAAGAAATTTCTATGAGGACTATTAGGATAGTCTAGCTAGAAAAAAACCGCTATATCATTAACCAATCACAGTGATGCATTTTCATATTGTAAAGGATGTTTTGACATGTATGAATGAAACTATAATTTTAAAGTCAAAGGAAATGCGCTTAATGGTCAAAATGCCTATAAACCGCGAACCAAGGTTTCGTTGGTAAAACTGAAAACGCAATTCGGTCTATATTTATCTCTAGTTTATGGCCTAAATGGACTCGATAATGGGTGATGTCAAATGTGGTAACCACTATCGCGGTTTTTCGATACATGTTGCTCATCGCATCGCATTCGCATCTCTTAAGGACACATTTTATTGGTCAGCATCTCAATATATTTAAAATCTTACAAAATTCTATCGAGTGGTTTTCCATTGATTCCATTTTCTAAGTTAGACCTCTATGGGCGCTTGTCCATTGGAGGCGGGAATTTGGTATAACAATTGTGGTGACTCCCTTCATCTTTGGTGAATTTTCCAAAATTTTAGCTCTCACCTTTTTTTAACCAGCAACAGATGTTGTAGCTGTGTGTTTTGCAAGTATAAATGTGCCCATTAAACGCTCATTTAAGCCGATTCATACCTCGTATTCCATTGCTCATCACGCTTTTAGTCTACTGTAACCAAGGCTTCAGGATTTAGGGGTGTTGTTTGACCCTAAATTTCAGTTTTCTGGGCATCTAAATTATATGCTCCTCAAAGCTCGGCTTTGTAAAGCTCAGCTCTTAACAGTTCCTCTCAATTTAAAGTACCATTTATTAACTTTATAATAAATGTTGCTCAATAATTCTACTATTTTTTTTTAAACACATATATAACATTTTGAAGACAAGTCTTTGTTATAGTCGCTTGCCTTTGGAGGCCCTAAAAAGTATGCTTTAAAAATTGCTCAATTGTCAACCCGAAAAGCATGCAACACGCTGTATGAAGACATTTACTTATGTAGATAAATGTAGAATGTCATGTAGATAATGTAGATAACTCACAAAATGGGTCCTGTATAGAGCTGACTAAGGTACCCACCAGAAGGACCCCCTTCTAGTGGTACTCCCTCGACTTGGCGTGTGTTCTCCAAGTACCAAATCAGTGGATGTTCATCCTGTTGACAGCAGAAGTAATTTGAGTAAAAACTCTAGCAATCATTTGTACAAGTAAACCAATTTTGAGCAGTTTTCTCACGGTACACCGAAGAGGTGTTGGATTATGGACGACCACACAACAGAGCATCACATTGCTCACAAAAGTGAACATCGAACAGTTCGTGAGCAGTGAGCCAGTTTCTCATATACAAAACAATAACAAGCATAATTAATAAAATAAAAAGAGAACAATGGAGAAGGTGGAAGGTTAATGATGCAATATCTACCAGAAAACGTGTCCTATGCTCTGAATTCTGTGACTATATAGCACCCAATTTGCGCAAAATTGAAGTTGAGCATCTGGACATGGCTTTGTAGTTTGCTAATTGGTGGCAACTGAGGCAACTCAAGCTACACGGACAACCGAGAACACTCAATTGAATGAATTTGATCAACTTGAAGGAGCCAGAGTATGAGGATCTCAAGGATCTTAAAACTAATTTCGCCATTAAATGCTACCACTCGAAAGTGGCTGCATCCAAGCGCACATCTATACTTACAAATCTCTAGGCCTCACTGACTGACTGACTGATTACACAGTGTTACAGCCAAAATATACTTACGAAATGACCTAGCATACGCTGTAGAGCAGGTCGAGTATAGCATTTCCTCATACTTGGTTTTGCCAAACACCTCCAAAATCTGAAGTTATGGGCCAAAAACCGCTTTTTGCTTTTTTACCTCAAATTGATATAACTCGCGCATCTGATTGTTTATAACCTTCTCAATTCCGATAGCGACGAGGGCAATCTAATATATTTTAATCAATGGTTTGACTGGTTTAACGCGATGGCTGAGAAATGCGGCTTACAGATGTGACATTTTCAACTTTTTTTTTCGAACTTTTTTTTTCCACTTGCAAACTTACCCTATAATTTATTTTTCCCGAATTGTCCCAAGACCGCCTCTAGACGGGATACCTTATAAAAGCAATAGAAAGCTAACGAAAACTTATTTTTAGTGTGGGTTTCGTATTTTGAGTCCTTGAGACTATCAGCAACTCGGTACAACTTTTTTTCCAGCAGCAAACTTTTTATATTATTTAAAAAAAATATTTATATTTTGCACTTTTTACAAAATAATTATTTCGTCCGAGTTGCACAAATTTTCTGCTTCAAATGACTACAGCAGCTTGCGCAAGCTCTAGTATGTATTCCAAACGCAACGAACTTAATTTTTGGACTTCCCTGAATTAGAAAAAACGCAAAACCGAGTCAAAAGGAATGAAAAGAATAAAATAACGGTGTTTTTAACCTTACCCATCTAGAGGCGGTCTTGGGCACTAGAGGGTTAAGTCGAATGAGAGTGGCCCATGGGAGGACGTACTCATCATGCGATGCATTCTCGATGGCTGAGAGCGGTCGGGTAAACAATTGGGGTACCAAAAATGGAGAGGTTTGGCGATCAAGATTGGATGTTTAGAGCCCTTGGCTGGCAGTCGTCAGTCCATACTGATGATTAGACCAGTTGATGTGCTCTAGCAGTTTGTCCTGATTGTTCGTTGTATGTCCTCGTTAGTGAACTGTTAGTGTAGCGTCATCTGAGGAAGTGTTGGTGATTAGCAACGTAGTTAGGAGCGGCGGTTTGGTCCGGCTTGGCAAATCCTTCTCTCCCTTAATGTCGAACGAAGTATTGTCTGTGAATAGATTGAATTTTTTTGATGAGATTTGGTGCTTATGGGTTTCGGAGTTGAGTTTTTGAGGTTTACGATTTTTTTAGTTTTTTTTTTTTGTTAGTGAGGACACACGATTTCTGTGACAAGTCACTTGCCCGTTCACATTGCGCTGTGACACTAAAATGTGACGATCTGCGCCCCAATGTAAACGCAACATAATTGTAACAGTCAGTGTGACCATAAGCGAGTAACCCAAAAATGCTTATTTTTGGGATTTCAGCCCTGATTCATTATGGATTTGGATTTGGATGCTCGCTCTGAGATCTTGGAACAATTACAAAAGGTAAACCCAAAAATATTATCCAAAATTTCTTTATACAAAATCCCCGCTTCTAGCGTGAATTGCATATACCCAATGCCCAGCAAATGAACTTGGAGCAACTGCAGCTAATTTATAAAGGATTCATAGTGCCACAGCCACGTCGAGAGCGTCGTGAGAGGGAAATGTCGGAGCTAGGGAAGCGCATACAAATGGTCAGTATGGCGGGCGAGAAGCGGCATTTGGATGAAGATGATAATCTTGCTAATGGGAAACGCTCAAAAATGGACCTCAGCTGGCCTCGCTGATAAGAGCATCCAAATAGTATCAATCGAAACGTTGGACAAAATGGAGCTCATACCGCTTCTACTCATACTAATGACAGCTCAAGGGGCCACTGTTTGGGCGGCCTCAGAGCAGGATCTACCCGAACTGGAGGGCTATCAAATGATCCTGAGACGTACGGCCAGTCGTGGTGATAAAATGCAAATCTTTCAAAGTATTTGGGGTGCCATACGTTCCGATTTTGCTGATGATACGGATAAAGTCAAGGGATTGTATACGCAACTGGGTAATTTCATACGCAATGAGATGCAGTGCAGCAGTGGACCCAGCGGACGGACGGCCTGTGAGCTGCAACATGAGGTGAGACGTCTGTTGCGTCGCCTCATGGCTCAGCGTTTGGCCAATTTGCTCAATGCCGAGGAGAGTATCGAGGCGTATGGCATGTACATAGCCTCCAGTGTGGAACCGCAGCTCATCAGGGATATACTCAATAGCATGATTGAGGACATCTATTTTCATCGCCCGTTGGACAAATTGGTGCTACAGCTGGAGCAGCTGGAGGTGGACAGGGATGAGGTTAGCTTCAAAATGATGATTGAGGCGCAATTGGCGCTCTATTGGCGCTACATGACACTGCATGACAACCACGAGGCCTACCTGTTCAGCTTGGCCCACATTCTGAGCAAAGTGCAGTCGCATCATATGTACGCCTTGGTTGATTCATCCCTGCAGCAACGTGTCGAGGCAGTGCATCAAAGTTTGCCACCCGTTTTAAGTAATCTGTTCGATAGCCAGGGTTTCTATCTGGTGAATCGGGCACATTTCGAGTATTTGTATACCACCATAACGGATGAATGGAACTATGGCCTAAATGCACGCCAGGTGTTTACCTGGCACGAGAAGAACTATACCGATTCGGCGGGTCTAATGCGTGCCTTTGTCCAGGAGCAACAAGCCAGCATGCCAATGTTTTCCCTACGCAGCGAACTCTTCAAATGGTATTTCTTTGTGGATCCCAGTCAGGGTAATCGTTTGGCTGCCCTACGTTCGGGTAGTCCCAGTTCATCCACCAGTTTTTGGTCCATAAATTATGTTAAAGATTCCCTAATCTTTCGTCAACGTGATTTGACTTTGTGTGCGGATGAAATGATGGATACGGAACGACGTTTGGTCAAAATGTTACCCGGCCAGTTGCATATGCCACCGTCAGAGGCCTGCCAATGGTTGCCCATACATCGCAAGGCAGCTGATTGAAAAAGAGACAGAGAAATACATGAATAAGAGCAGGAGGGATGGCTGGATTTTACTTAGTTGAAACTGAAATTGTTTAAAAATATATTTAGAGTTAAGAAACTTTAACTTTAAGTTGTCTTTCCGGTATATATACGCTTGATTCTATATCAAATCTTTATTCACAAAATCACAAAATTGTTGAAAAACATCAAATTTTTCAAACAAATGTTCATTACTAGAAGTTTTTGCCCCATCCCCCCCACAAAACCTGGTTTCCGGAATATCGGGCTTAAAGGACCTTTTTTTTATTCTTCTACTTACTTCATATGCATAGTCTAAGGTTTACAATAACTACATTTATATTAAGATTTCAAGCTATTTGAATGTTATGTAGAAGTTAAATTTTAAATAAAAATGCAAAATGTCAAAATCTTCATGATAAAAACTTTTTAAATTAGGAAATAGAAAGACAAGCCGGCGGTTAAAACTGTTTGTAAACCACTGAACCGAACCGATGTATTATGCAAGTTGCATATCCCCGCATGAAACCGTTTTCTGCCAGCTAAAGGCAGCCGACGAGGCTACTTTCATGCATCTAAGTTAAGAAACTTTATAATATTTTCATCCAATTTACTATATATATATTTATATTACCCTTGCAAATGATGGCTTTGAAATATTAGAATTTAAGAATCCTAACACTAAAGTCCAAAATATTTCTGACTTTCGACCTATCTTTATTAGATTTCGAGAAAATTTTGCGAGTTTGAAAGCATTTAAAATTAACAATCAGCAAGTTTAAGAACAATTAAGTGGAATATAAAACAACTTTCCGACCGATCTGTCCTAGGGCAGCCTTAAGCTATTGTCATCCGATTTCGACCAAATTTTCCTAATCTATTTGAAAGCATATAAAATTAGTAATCAGCGAGTTTAAGAACGCTAACATTGAAAACACACAAAAATTTCGAATTAAGATCCATTTTTCAACCATAAAATATAGTCCGATGTCGATCAACTTCTTCAAATTAGTTTTGAAAGCGTTAATTATTAATTATCATCGAGCTTAAGAAGGATTTTCTGATCACATTTGAGTCTGATTTGACGGATTTGAGCAGGGTTCGTAAAATAATACACATTTATTTTTTACACTCGAAATATTAACACAAAGAAAAAAAGTACAGTCTGTAAAAAATTTTGATTTTCACACGTGTTACTAACAATTTTTTTTATAAGAAAAAAATTATTCTTTTCATGTTACTAACACGAACATTTTTCACACACGTGTTCCTAACACAAAAATCCAGATTGATGCAAATCATTCGACCTTTTTTTTATGTTTTGTTCCTTTCGACCACCTCACTGCATCTTGGCAGGATGTATGGAGGTACACATATAGTTTGCGTTTGTGCCATTTATTTAAACTTATGGAATCGGGTAAAATACTAATGACGCCTTTTCCCACGTTAAAGTTACATATATAAGGTTGTCAAAAAAGTCTTGCGGTATTTTTATTAAATTTTCAATTGTTCATAAAATTGGTTATAATAATGCGATTTAAGTGCGACGAGTTCCCAACGAGATGCCAACTTCATAATGCCCCTCTTATAGAAGCTCGCTTCCCTATTGGCAAAAAACTCGGAGAGCCAATTTTCACAGGACTCTCTTGTGGCCAACTTCCGACTACCAAGCTCGTTCGCCATGGACAGAAATAGGTGGTAATCACTTGGTGCGAGATCCGGACTATACGGTGGATGCAAAAGAACCTCCCATCCGAGCTCCCGGAGCTTCTGGCGCGTCACCAAAGATGTGTGTGGCCTGGCGTTGTCCTGATGGAAGACAATTCGGCCTCTGTTGATCAAAGATGGCCTCTTCTGCATGAGTGCTGCATTCAAGCGGTCCAGTTGTTGGCAGTACAGGTCAGAATTGAGCGTTTGGCCATAGGGGAGCAGCTCATAGTGGATGATTCCCTGCCAATCCCACCAAACACACACAGAAGAACCTTCCTGGCCGTCAATCCAGGCTTGGCCACCGTCTGGGCAGCTTCACCGCTTTTCGACCACGACCGTTTGCGCTTCACGTTGTCGTAAGTGACCCACTTTTTATCGCCAGTCACCATCCGCTTCAAAAACGGGTCGATTTTGTTGCGATTCAGAAGCGACTCGCATGCATCCATACGGGCAAAAATGTTTCTTTGCGTCAAGTCGTGTGGCACCCATACATCGAGCTTCTTTTTGAATCCAAGCTTCTTCAAATGGTTTATAACGGTTTGATGACTCATGCCCAGCTCTTGGCCGATGCTACGGCTGCTACTATGCCGGTCTCTTTCGATCAATTCATTGCGATTTTATCGCAATTTTCGACGACAGGCCTTCCGTCTGCACCAGAACGAAAACGTTGAAACCATCGTTGTGCGGTGGAAATGGAAAGTGTATCGGGTCCATAAGCTGCACAAATTTTATTGGCAGCATGAGATGCATTTTTGCCTTTATCGTAGTAGTACTGTAAAATATGCCGTATTTTCTCTTTATTTTGCTCCATGTTTGCGACGCTATAAAACTCACGAACGACTAAAAACAAACAACAATAAATCAAACACGTCTTAGCGCGTGAAAAGAGCTTTCCAAAAAGCTCTAGCGTGAACCGATGCGACGAATACAACTAGAACTACGCGCTTGCAAAGACAAGCTTGCGGAAATACCGCAAGACTTTTTTGACAACCTTACACAAGTTACACAAACTTTCCACTCTATTAAACTACAAAAAAAAACTATTATCTTAAAACTAAAACGTACTCACATTCCAAAAAATCTAATATTGTTAATTTAAAAGAAAAATTAATTTAAATAAATGAAAAAAAAAGTCCAAAACTCTGGAGCTATTCGATTTCCCATTTACAGCTTAAGACGTCTTCGGTTAAGGCGTCTTCTAAGCCTGTTTGTAGCCAATTCAGATGCAAGTCTATTGGAGTGGGCCACCAATCGGTCATGATACCTACTAGTATGCATATTAATTTGGGCATCCAAATCGCGATATAAAGTTGTATGCCTCACATACCAGGAAGCATCAGCAATGCGCTGTAGTACTCGGTAGTATAGAAGATTCTAGTTTCTTGAGTGTAGTGGAGCATGCCGTACCCCATAGCGGGATCCCCCAGGTCCATGAAGGCATTATAATAGCCTAGCTAAACAAGGATTCGCAACGAAAGTCCACTACGAGGCTTGAGAAGCCTATCAAGCTCCTTCGTCTTAGCTGCTACTGTAGCTGCTGCTCGTACCACATGGGTTTTCCGGGTCAGGCGGCGGTCCAATGTCACACCAAGATATTTAATCGCAGATTTCAAATATGGAACTCTTGACCCAAGAAGTCGCACTCGAGCAACTTTCCCGCGTCTCAAAGCAAAGGTGCAGTGTTGGCTTTTTAAACGGTTAATAACTATGTTCCAGCGGTTCGGCCAACGACCAAAGCCATCCAGGAACTGCTGGACCTTAGCAGATGCTCTTTTGCGGCTGTTGCTGGATGCAAGAAAAGTGGTATCGTCAGCGTACGTGGCAATAAAGGTGCGATGTGCGAGGTGAAAAGAGAGTATAGCACCGGTACGAGAACACACTACCCTGAGGTACCCCTGCAAGAATGGGACGGATGCTTGATCGCTCGCCTCTCAGCTCAACCGTAAAACGGCGCACTAGGAGAAAGGAGCGAATCAGCAGATATTGTTCTGGAGGGAGGAGGGACTTAAGCTTGCGCCTGTCTTATGTCCAGAAAGACGGCAGAGCAATATTTGCAGGCTCTCGAATGCCTTCAAAATGTGGTTTGAGAGTCTGTGGACCTGTTTGCGGCGCACAGTGTCCTCTTCGAAAACCAAACTGATGGTCAGGTATAGCATCTTCGACCGCGCCAGCAGGAACAGGACTCCCCCTTGACAGTTTTGCCGTCAACATTGTCTATGCCCGGGTCCTTAGTTGACTTTAGCAGCCGTATCTGAAGACGCACTTCGTCCAGAGAGATGGGTCTGTTGAGAGACCAGCTTGAGTGGTGGCGGCATCCTCAGCTGAAACTAGTCTGAAGGGGGTGAAACGATCATCTAAATTGTTGGCAAACTCCTCAACAATCTGTAGTCCCTCTGGACTACAAACCTCTGTAGGGGCTGTCTCTTAACATGACGGGTACATTTCCAAAGAGAGAAACCTCGGTCTTGCGATGGGTCGATGTTACGAAGTTTTTCTTCCAGGTATTCAGCCTTAATATCGAAGAGAAGCTTTCTCAGGAAGTCTGCAGCTCTACGATAGTCAGCCTCATCTAATGGGTTGCGAGAGCCCATCCATGTCCGACGCAGCGCTCTCTTGCGTCTCACAATGGCGATTACCTCAGGTTTTAAAAGTGCCTGAGGGGGGACTACGGTGACTGCGGGGGGGGGGGTCTACCACTCATAGCTTGCTCAGCGGCTGTGCGGATATTTTGAAGAAATAGTTGGGCTGCGTCGTCAATGTCCGCGGGACAGTATTCAATACATACATTTGTTCGTTGGCGGTTGTGAAATTGTATACATTTCTCTTTCGTAAATACTCAAATGAAAATTTGACAAATTTCGCGATTTTTGGTCTAAGCCTCTTATATATAAGGATCTTCAATTGCCATCTATCCAACCTCCATAGTTATTTTAGGTCCTTTGAAAATTTTTGGCAAATTTTCACCATTTGTTTCACATCTCCTTTATTTACCCGTGTTGTACTCTAGCCATCCATAAAATCTTCATAGAAATCTGAAATTAATGAACAATTTAGAAATTTCCCAATATTTTAGAACTTTGAGAGGTACACCTTTCATTTAACCGTCTATATATGGCCATCTATATATTCTTTATAATAATCTAAGCTCAAGAATGAGAATTTTTGTAAATTTCGCCATTTTTATAAATTTTGTATATACTTACATATTTTGCATATGCAGTTTCCAATGTAAAGTGGGTTATTAAATTATCATAATTCCAAATTTTCACCTCAATCAACCTTCATTTAAAAAAGTGCATAAAATCCTATGTCTAATAATAATTACAAATGTAATAAGTAGGAACGGTTAAAACGGTTTCCACACCAAATGAGTACAAAAATTCAAGTCAAGTTGTGCATAAATTCAGTTTTATATGTATAGATTTATTGTACAGAAAATGAAACAGAAAAGTGAACAAAACTTAAAAAAAAGAAATGTAGAACTTCAATAAATTTTTGGCATAGAATTTTTTGGGTCTAAGACACAGACTTTTGTTTTCAATAACCACAAAAGTGGATAGTGGAGTCACAAGGGGCTGTACTTAGACTTGACATTTGAGTAAATTTGTAGGTTTTGTGAAAAGTTTTGGTGGGTTTTACTTGTAAAAACAGCGTTGGGTAACAAAATCTTGTAAAGGTTCCCAACGCGGTTTTTTTTAATTGAATTTTCCGAAAATGAATTTTTGCAAAATTTTCGAAATCTCAGGAAGGGGGGGGGGGGGGGAACAAAAATGAATAATTTACATTTAAAAATAATTACCTAAATAATCATTTACATGCACATACACTCTCTCACACGTACACACACACACACACACACACACTAAGTCTAATGAGTCTCTTTATTCCTGCTCCATAAACTCCTCTTCATCCTCTTCACTATCGCTGCTCTCCTGTGGCTGCTCTACTGCTCTCGGTTGCTGTTGCCCCCCACGTCTGAGGCTATTGTTGCTCGCATTAAAGGCCTGCGGCTGATGGCGATGGCCCCCGGCCGCCTGCAGCAACTGATTACGATGATGTTGCTGCTGCTCCTGCTCCGACTGCAAGTACAAACGACGATTGGCCGATGGACGATAATACATATTACAGGCCAAATACTCCTCTGCCTCATCATCATCCTGTATGGACTCCTCAATGGTACGCGAATAGTCCTCTATTTCTTCATCAAACAAATGCGGTTCACCATTGGCAAATGTGGCGAAACGCATGGGATTACGCAAGGCGCCGATCATGTTCCACTGACGGCATTGTGGGCTATTCACATACTCCCGCAATTCGGACAAAGATTTGGCCGTCTCATTCACCGTCTGGCGATAGTATTCCTCCTGGGTCAAAAGTCGTCGCTGCTGGGGAAAGCGTCGTCGATACACTGAGCACAAGTACTGCATCAATGTGGTGGGGAAATAGTAGGCCACAAAATGTAACACCATTATGGCAATGGCCGCACTATTATGCCAGCTGCTGAAGTAAACCAATGCACCGCCCATGGCCTGCAGCACCCACATGATGATGTTCTGCGAACGTGGATTACGGGGCGGACCAATGCGATAGCAAATGAAGAACGAGATGAGTCCCGTAATGACGAAATACCACAGCACATATTCACGATATGTCACCAGTATGACACGCATATTATCCATTAGCTGCTTCAGCACATAGAATCCTATGGTCCAGCCGCCAATTAGAAAACCCACCATCATGGGACGACGTGGAATCACTTTGCTAACCAAACCAAACACCAGCAACATTGAGGCGCTTACTCCCAGCACAATTCCGGCCAAATAATAGAAGATCGAGTTCTGTGCCAGACGCCGGCTACTCCAAAAGATCAGTATGCCCAAAGCCATTTGCATTAGACGCCACATATCCACCGTCTGCTGCTTCAGGCCCACATTGTACGGCTGACGCGAGGATACGCCCAGACACTGCGGCTCATATGGTGATATTTGCACACGCTTACGTTTCTGTGAGAATAGCGTGAAACTGAACAGCGAACGCTCCTCCAAATACGAATTCATCACCTCTGCCGGTGTACGTCCTCCATATTCGGTGTAATCATCATTGGCAATGGACAGCTGAAATTCCACAGTTTCGAAGAGTGTGAACAGGGAATGCGGTTTGCCGAGATAGCAATATGTTCGCAGTGTATTTGGGCCATACAGATTTTCGTTTATGGAAATGGATCTGCCGGGTGACAGGTGTACCACATCCGCCGTTTTACTATTGATTGTGCTTATGGCCTGTGCCGCCTGGCCACAGGTTACCATTAGCAGGAGCAGACATGCCAATGCCAGCTCCATGGTAATGTCTCTCAGTCTCAGTTTTCAGGTTTTTTTCAGGACGCCGAAAATTGAACAAATGTGACCGTAGACAAGTAAAGCCGGCAAGCGATAGATAAATTTATCGACTGATAACGCAACGGTAGTGTGACCGCTTGCTGAAACTGAAAAAATGACACAAACTAAATATTTAAATGTAAATTATGGTAGGTTTTTAAGCACAACAAACTGAATTCAGAAATGTCACGGAAATTTCTTTTAACCCAGTTAGCAATCGGAACTGATCAATCTAAATGTGGGTGTAGATTAGCGTTGGCCAACGAGTGTGAGATTTGGCTTTAAAATGCAAAATTCAAAAGGTTTTCATTTGATTATTTTTTACAACTTTCGACGTGGATTATTTTAACAAGAGTGTATTGATGAACTCAGTTCTTTCTATGGCGATAAAGCACCATCCAAAAATCACTGTTTGAACTGATAATGGAGGATCGTCATGTGACATACCGTGAGATTGAGGCATCCCTACACATTATTTTCACCAGCATATGTAAGATTTTGCCTTAAAAAAAGGTTTATTCGTGTTGAATTTTTGACAATCACTCAAAAATGGTATGCAAAATTGATTTTTTTAAACTCACTGTAAACAACACAAATAGCTAAAAATGCTAAAAAAAAATTTCAAACTTTTATTTACCAAACCGATTTTATCCATAATAATTATATATAAAAAATAATCTTTTAAAATCGGATTATATACTATTTAAAGCAGGGAATCAAACCGGAACCGTATACCGAAAAGAACCGACTAAAACTCGAAACCAAAACCGGCACCGGAACCGATATTTGAAATTTTTTGTATACCGGCATCCGAGAACCGATATTTTTGGAGCCGAAAAGAACCTTAACGTAGTACCATTACAGTTTCGGTTCTAAGCAAAAACTAGACTGCAAAGCTGGCACTTATATGCTGTTTACACTGCGGTCGTACGACCTTTTTTGGTATTTTTTGCCGTCCGGCCATACAAAATTATGGCAGTTGACTTTGAATTTGGGACGGACCGACGAAAAACATCAGTGATGGCAGACCCTATTTACCTCAAAAATGTGGCAGCCTTTTGCAATTTTTATCGATAGTTATCGAAATATGCCACCGCGTAAATATAAGAAGAGCAATAAGAAGTAGGGTTGTGAAAATATGTAAAAAATATCGTATCGATGATTATCATTTTTTACAAATATCATCAGGTTTTTGCAATATTTATCACCAAAATATATCGATATATCTGATATTTTTGATATTTTTATATTTCAGTATAAAAATCTTAAACCCCCCAAAATAACATTAGCTTTAAATGCATTATAATTTTTTTGAGCTTTTTATTAATTAAAAATAAAACAATAAACTTTTTTCCATTAAAGAACAGAGATCTCAAGGTTGAGTAGTTTAAGTAAGGATACAAGAAAAAACTTAAAAGACTTTATTTCATTTTTTAAACAATGAAAAAGTAAAATTTTCTAGAAAAATTACATATATTGGTAACATGATTTTACCTCCAAAATTCTTTTTTTTTAAAGATTTCAAAAAAACTCTGTTTTTATGAATATCCGTCATGCGGCTTCGCGTGTCGCAGACAACGCATTTTATGGCGGAGGCCAGCCGCTCTGAAGGAACCGAGCTACCTGGTGTTATAAGGTAACTCATGGCCAATTTTGATAACTTCGGTAGTTTTTTCCTGGGATAAATTTAAAAATAGTTTTATTTCTATATTTTCCTTGGCATCTGTAATTGGCTTTATGGCAATTGATCTATTGTGGGCCTCTAGGAAGCTTTCGATGGTTTCTACTTCCCTCCCCTCATCAAGTTGGCTTCCGTTTGGACCATTGTCCATTGAGTTCTACAGAAAAAAAGAGAAAATATATTATAGCAAAAATCTTTATATAAATGTCAACAATAAAAAATTGACTATCACAGCCCAAAGGTCCAAAGTCGAGCTTCTCTGAATCTCTTCAAACAATAGATTTAGTTTAATTTAATGTTGTGTTAAAACAAAGATAGTTATTATTATAGTCAAGTATATTATGTTTGGATTAATTAATATTATATTAAAACTGGTACTTTAAATGTTAATTCAAAGTGGTGTTAATAATGTTTTTAACATAATTTTACATACTCGTTTTTCAGTGCAGTCTGCCGATACCTCGGTGATAATGTCTTGAATAGCTTCTTGAGCATTGAGCGGCGCTAAATATAATTTTTTAAATCGCGGGTCTAACATTGTCGACTTCACCAGTGTTTTGTTGTTTTGAAAAGATTGAAACGGTCTTCAGAAACTTTTAGTAGAGTTTCTTTAGTAAGTTTTCCTTCAGCCGATTCTACAGTCAATGTACGTATTTTATTTATCAGTAAGGATATGAATGGAATTACCATGCTAGCTGTGACGTAGTTTTCACCGCTTATTTTTTCTGTTGCGTCTTTATACGGACTTAGCAAATCACAAAAGTCTTTGCATATATCAATTTCGTGAGCTGTTTCTTCATAGAAGTTGATCGTTTTATTAAAACCAATGCGACTTTATTTGAAAGTTTGAGAAAAGAAACAAGCATGTCGAGACACGAATTCCACCTCGTGTCTACACTTTGGACAAGAGTTTTTATTCGACCTTCTGCTATCCCTTCGTCAGCCTGTAACTTTCGCAGCATGTCCATGGCTGCAGGAATGTGACAGGAGATGAGTGGTGTTACCACTTGACTTTATTACTTTTGCACAAAGGCTGCCGGTAGCATAATGTGCGTTTATGTTTGTGTAAAAGATCTTTGCCGCGCTCATCTTCTCTTTTTAAGATTTCTAAGTGTAGTGTGACTAACCACAATATCAAAAAATATATTTCCAAATAATATCGATATGCAATATATCAGGAAAAAAAATATTTCGATATAAATATTTAATTTTTTGTAAAAAATATCGATATATTGATATTTTGATATATTATCAACAAGCCTAATAAGAAGATAAACAAATGCAAAATACAGGTTAAAAGTAAGTACGAAAAATGGATATCAATCTGGTTTGTATAGAATTATTCATTTATCTTCAAGCCGTGGAAAACAACAAATGAAAATGTGTTTTTCAGAACCAGCTACAAGTGACGATAACCAAATCGAACTGTTGAAAGACTTTTCAGTCAACTTGAAGCAATCCTCATGCAGTTCGAAGCCGAAAAAGCGTAGACTGGAGACCTTAAATCAGGGTTCCCCAAGCAGAGAGCGCGAAAATGTGACTGTGTCTCTCTCTCTAACACACAGTGATGCATGACTTCGGCAAGCATTCGGTGTGAATTGGCGAGTATGTACGTGCCCCAGGGGCTATCGCTGGGGAACTCTGCCTTAAACTCCCATCTATAGGAGGCAAATCGAATTGCGAGCGAGACAGCAGATAAAATGATTGAGTCCTCGAATCCTAGAGCGGATCGCTATCAAACCAAGAGAAGATGTTGGAAATTTTGGCCAAGCTGTCACATAGTCAATAACATATTAAACAACTTTATTTATGCTAGACTTTAAGATGCTAGAGCACATCGGATCTCATTTGGAACATTTTAAGTCCCTTCTATTAACCCATTCGACCCCAGCGTTGCCTGTGAGCAATTTCAAATGTTTAACGGCTAACGGTAATCGTTTCTTCTATTATTGTCTGTTCATTCTTCGACATAACGGTGCTTGTATGTGTGTACTCATAATGTGATCAAAAAAAATCGAATTTGCACATCATTTGACGAAATTGTTTTCAACAGACTAGACGTGCGTCGTGAAAAAAATTGTTGTGAAATTCTGAAGAATATTTAAAGTGACTGATTTACTCATAAAATATATATAAAAAGGCAGTATACATGAAATATTGTTAACCAATGAATAAGCAAAACTTTGCTAAGATTTAATTTAATTAATTTTCAATAATAACGATTTGTCGAATTTTCAAAGTTGGGCCATTGCAATACACAATATGTATATATACACCATAGTATGAGACCGAAAGAGAAAGGTTTATCAAATGATGACATTGAGAGGATTATCAACTTCGATTGGGATGCCTCCACTGACGAAGAAAGTGGTGATGAAATGGAAGATATCTCTGCAGTGCTGGAGAAGAATTTAAAAGATATCGTGGACAAAGGAGAATCAATAGAGATTGAATATATTGACAACTTTATCAAAGAACAATGTAACCAGGAACCTAGTGCTGTGGCTAAGAGTTGCTTTGAAAAAAAGTTGATCCCAAGACATTAAAATGGAGAACAAGGCCATTTGAAGCTCCAAAAAGCATTTGGGAAGCAGACGATAAACTCCAAGTCGGTAGCGTGATGACACCTGTAGAATATTTCTACACCTTTTTTGATATCAAAGTAATTGACTTGATAACAAATCAAACGAATTTGTATGGGTTGCAAGAGCACCGGAGATCTTATCAAGCGAAATATTGGAATTTTGTTATACTTGGGAGTAATAAAAGTTCCGCAACTGAAAATGGCTTGGTCAAAAGAG
This sequence comes from Lordiphosa magnipectinata, assembly GCA_037044535.1. NCBI lineage: Eukaryota > Metazoa > Arthropoda > Insecta > Diptera > Drosophilidae > Lordiphosa > Lordiphosa magnipectinata. Next base: position 39,180 of record JBAMBO010002921.1, read on the forward strand.
TTAAAGCTTACTGCTATATCAGATTCAATGCCACGAGGAAGGTTTGAAAAAATCAAACAATGTTTACATATCAACGATAACACTAAACAATCCAAAAAAGGAGATGTGAATTATGATAAGCTGTATAAGATACGCCCTTTACTAGACATTCTCAAAGAAAGTTTCGGTAAACTACCCCAAGAAGAGCATCAAAGCGTTGATGAGCAAATCATTGCGTACAAAGGTATTCAAATTTAAATTTTATTAGAAAATATATCTTCAATTTAAATTTTGTTTCCAGGTCAATCGTCATATAAGCAATACAATCCAGCTGAGCCTCACAAATGGGGTCTGAAAATGTTTACTCGTGCTGGAACATCTGGATTAGTTTACAACTTTACGCTGTATGTTGGTGAAGGCACCTGCCCTTGTTTTGGATTGGGAATATCATCGGATGTAGTATTATATTTAGCAAAAGGGCTTCCCGAAGGCAAACCTTTCAAGCTTTATTTTGACAATTGGTTTACGTCAGTTAGTCTTTTGATTGCATTGAAGGAAATGGGCATATTTGCAACTGGAACTATCCGCAAAAATCGCATAAGCAATTGCCAACTTCTTTCAGATGCAGAATTGAAAAAACGTGGAAGAGGATCTTTTGATACAAAATATGAAGTTAACAAAAATCTTGCATGTGTAAAATGGTTTGACAATAAGTCAGTTCAACTTCTATCTTCGTGTGAAGACCATCAGCCAGTTGGGATATGCAAACGATGGAGTCCAAAAGATAAAGCTTACATTGATGTAGCAAGGCCTGCTATTGTAGCTTCGTATAATAAGGGTATGAGAGGAGTCGATTTAGCGGACATGCTCATGGAGTTGTACAAAGTCAACCACCGTTCCAGAAAGTGGTACATGAGAATTTTTTATTGGTGCTTGGGAACATCAATGACAAATGCATGGCTACTGTACAGAAAGCATTTTCAAATGATAAACCCGAACCAAAAGTATATGCCGCTTATAAAATTTCAAATGGAAGTTGCTCATGAGCTGCTACAATGTACTGACTCTACTTTGTTCGAAAAAAAGAGAGGTCGGCCATCAAATGCACAAAGAGAAAGCTCAGTCATATCCTTGGGGTCTCCATCAAGCAGTGTGTCTTCGAATCAATCCAAAAAATATAGGTTTCAGCCCGATCCTACAACTTCTCTGCGTTACGATAAATTGGAACATTGGGTGGTATTTGCTGAAAAAGGACGTTGCAGATTGTGCAAGACAGGAACACCAATGTCGAAATGCAATAAATGTAAAGTCCACCTTTGCTGCAACAACAATAAAAACTGTTTTATAAGTTACCATACTTAAATTTTTAAAATAAATGAAATTAACTGTCACCCAAAGATTTTTCTTTTAGTTTACCACCACTGCCCAACGTTGCTCACAAGCAACTTCCGGTAGCGCCAAAACTAGTGGGCGTGGCGCCTTAAAATTTTTGCTCAAATACTTCTCAGGCCAATAAAAAACGAATAGAATAAAAAAAAAATTTTAATTCTACAGGGAAAAAGTTGGGGTCGAAAGGGTTAAAAAGGTATGGGTATTGGGTGTTGCTCCTTTTCAACATCATTTTCAGCAATGGTGGTCCAATTTTCTTGAAAAAGGCTGTTGTGCGCATTCAAGAAATTGTGCAAAACACAGCAGCACTTAATAATTGCGTTATCCATGCAATTCCCAAGGCGACGAAATCTTCCTTTAAGGTGCCCAAAAGCATTTTCCACTTCTTTGAGAGAAGATAATTGAATACCTTTTGCTCCTCCGGTGCTTCCGGTGGAAAATGGGGGCTTCATTAAAGTTTGTGAGAATCTAAATGCTACCTATGCATCATGCGTTGGCTTGAAATATATGGGTTTCATCTATTGCCCGCTTCAGCTGGGATCGCTCATATATTTGCGAGTCGAGGAGCGCCAACATTAATGTAAAGAAATTGGTATCGATGGTTTACCAGAGCAAAAAGTACTACGGAGTACCACGCTTTATAGTTATAAAAGTCCGTGGAGTCTTGCTTTGGTGGCTTCACTTCAATGTGGCAGCCGTCGATCGTACCAAAACATTGAGGAAATCCCATTCACGCATTTTTTCACTTTGTCCTGAGTGAGAATATCTGATCCAAGATATTCAGGTGCAAGTGTTATCCATGTTTTAAAATATTGCATACACTTGCCTTGGACACACCAAACATTAGCCCAATTGTTCTATATTCCGCGGAAGAGCTCAATGTGTATAGCGCCATTGCAACACTTTTCTCTAATGGAATGGCTAGGCGAAAATTTGTATCTTACCAGTTCGTAAAACAAGTTGTTTTCCATTTTGTAGACAAAACTTCCAAATTTAACACCAAAATTCTAATTAAATTAAAAGTAAACACAAAACAGCTGATTGACGTTTGGCACTATTTGCGACTGTTCGCTCAATGTAAACACCTAAAAGGTCGTAGCCCCTCGGGGAAAAAAGTCATACGACCGCAGTGTAAATTCGCTATTAGTTTTGGGGGTCCTTTACGTAATTTGGTTAAATCGCATGCTTTCAAAAAAAAAAGAGTCTGGTTGAGCACATCTTTTGTAGTGCGAGAAACCAGTCTCTTTGAAAATGTTGTATTCTATATTTTTAGATCCTCCTTATAATGTCATGATAATCTTACAACAACAATCTTACAAATAAGTACTAAAGTAGGGTTTAAAAATTTTTCCGAAATTAGTATTTAGTCCTAAGCATTATCTGTGCCAAATTTGAATTCAATATCTGAATATTTTGGACTTTATGTTACATTTTCGAGCCACTGTGAAGTGCTTGGAAAAAGTTTCAAATGACAAAATAGTGTGTTTTCAATTTAAAATGGCCAAGATTCATTCAAAAATGTGTCAAATTGCACACTTTTCGCTAACAAGTTCATATCAAAATCAAAGTAATTACAAAACTATATTTAAACTGGCTTCAATTTGGCGCCCAACAGCGCTGCCACCTCGTTAGCCTAACGATAGCGATAACACGCCGAGTAAATACATGGCATAAATAATTAAATACAATTTGTAATTAAATATAAAAATTCCATTTAATGATTTATACTTATATATAATTTCACCTTGATCTTGTCTTTACTGACTTACAAATTCAAAATGCGCGCCACTGCCCAGCTGAGCAGCTGCTGCTGTTGTTAGTGATGTGCAAAATGTACACTGAATAATATATATAGCTGTGTGCGTGTTAGCTCAGCTTCAGTCATCAACTCATTGCCATTCCAAGTGGAAGGTGTGTAGGTGTGTTGTACGGTTTTCAGCGCGTTTGCAACAATTTAAAAAAAAATTGTTTATAAATTAAATTGCCCGCGCGTCCTTTATTTTTCAAAAACAAACGCCCAATTCATAAAAATATAAAAGTGTTGGTGTTTGAAGTTGATTTTGTTTTTGTTGTTGTTTGTTTTTTTAATGGTACCAGGCTGCTAAGTACCGTTATGTTAGCCTTGTAGGCGGCTGCCTGGATTTCCCATTTGAGTGTGTGAAAGTGTATGTGTGTGTGTTTTTTTTTTTTTTGTTGTTTGTTGTTGGTGCCCCCTCAAAACGGGGTGTGTTCTGTTCAGGAAGCAGCAGACGCGGGCCAAAGGAAAGTGGTAAGTTTTAGATCCTGACACTGGATACTCAAAGCGGGGCGGGGGTTGCAATTGCCAGAAAAAAAAAAAATTAATTTATTTTGATCTATTGAAAAATCAATAAAATGCTGCAAGACCAAGCAATTTTGTTAACATATTTATTGTTTTTTTTTTGGTGTGTTTTTTTTGCAAATTTTTGCGTGCACCAAACAAATTAAGTATAGAGAGAGTGTAAGCGAAAGAGAGAGAAAGAGAGGTGAGCTCGTGTGAAAGGGCGGGGGAGGGGAGCTTGGTTGATGATGAGATTATCTCCGCTTTGCGTGTTTAATTAGTTTAAAGCCTGCTAATTAAAGTAAATATTAAAAGTTATCTTTGGCTGTTGCTATTGTTGTTGTTGTTGTTGTTGTTGTTTCTTGCCAACAATAAACCCCTACTCCAGCAGCAACCCACAAACAAAACCAAAACAAGTGCCGGGCAGCGTTGCCTTCTAACGGTACTCTCGCTCTCTCTACATTTCGGTATGTCTTTTCGCTCTCTCGTTTTTTTTTTAAAAGAGATGCTTTTACATCAAAAAATTAAGTATTAAAGGAAAGTGATGAAATTTATATTGTTATATTAGAAATATTTTAGAAATTAAAAAAGTGCAGCTAGGCTCGAATCGGGGGTTATGAAATGTTAAGGTCTTCATCTTTATAGTCCGAAAATAAGGATTACATACAGCCATGCTCCCATTTTCGCTTTCGCAAAAATTTTACAATTTTGAGTCCAAATTTGGTCAAAAAACATGGCTGTTAATAATGTTTTTCCTTAAATATGCTTGATAAGTAAACAGCGATTCACTATTCAATATATTTTGCGACTTTTATCCGACTTTGGGAAACGATTTTGTCTTAAAATCATTAAAATTTTCTAAATCTTTTAGATTTAAGGCCCCCGATTACCAAAAACTGGATCGTTTTATCACAAAATTGGTATGAGTTAGGTCTTAAACGGCGCCTAAATAATGAATTCATTTAATTAATATTTTTTTCAAATTTTGCCAAGTTTTTAAAGGCAAAATTTTCTAAGAAAATTTTTTATTTTTTTGTTACTTGAACTCTGAATATTTTTCTAACTTTTGCGTATTATAACCAAATATGTATTTTGCGATTTTAATCCGGCTTTGACAAACGATTTTGACTTGAAATCATTAAAATTTTTCAGATTTAAGGCCCCCGATTACCCAAAACTGGGTGGTTTTATCACTATTTTGGGTAGGAGTTTGGTCTTAAACGACGCCTTAATAATGAATTTATATGATTAATATTTTTTTTTCAAATTTTGCCGATTCTTAAAATCAAAATTTCTTAAGAAAACATTTTATTTATTTTTTTTACTTGAACTCGGAATATTTTTCTAACTTTTGCATATTATAACAAAATATGTATGACCAATCTTTTGCTTGATTCATTATCTTTTGGGGAATTGTAAGCTTTTTTTGAATTCAAAAATACTTTAAAACAAGGCTTGAAACTTGTAAAATGTTGATCAAGGTTCGAACAAAGTAAAGTATAAGGTACTTGAAACGGAGACTGTACCTATTATTATGATCAGGCGAAATGTGTGATGGACTCGCAATTTATAGAAAAGCTTTGATATACGGAATTAGACAAATTTCTTGGAAGATCATTAACATATACAGAAAACAACAGAGGTCCTAATACCGAGCCTTGAGGAACACCTCGCATGAGGTTTTTGAAATCAGAAATGGAAGATCCCGAGACCACGGCTTGTAATCTATCTGATAAGTAAGACCTGAGAAAAATTATAAATATTGTTGAGCTTAGTGCATAGAATATCATCATTCACCGTATCAAAAGCCTTGCTGTGACCAAGGAGCGTCATGGAAAACAATATTGCTTTCATCCACCTCTTTTCTGATTTCATCAGCTATTGTGCAGCTTCTTTTCCTCCTAAATCCTGATTGCTACCAAGAAATTCTTGTATTTGTGCAGCCATAATACGCTCAAATGCTTTTGCCAAGAATGGGAGAATGGAAATTGGCCTGAACTCATCATTACCTTTAAGTATTGGCAAGATTTTTGCTCTTTTCCATATTTCAAAAGAAAAGATGAAGTGGTAAGGACTGTATTAAAGATGTGCGTAATATGGTCAAGAAGAAAAGGAAGAAGAAGGATATTATCTAAGACGTCACAAGAACTGACACACACACAAAACTAAAACTATTATCACAGTAGGGGACAGAATTCAGGTACATGTTGCAGGTGCAGCTTCAGGTGATCATTTAGTTTGTTCACGTCAATGTCAGTCTTAGCTTGAGGTTTATTATTGATCTCTGCAATTGTGTCTAGTCGATATAGAGTTCTGAAATTTATTACTGTAGAAGTTACGTTTCGTGTTTTATATTGTATTTGTCGTCATTTTTTCAAAGTCTATTATACTCATTTTGTAGCTCGATTCGTTTTATAACGCTTCCATCTTTTGTACGCAAAATCTCTTTTTTTTGATGTCGTTTTATATTCGAATTAAATCATGATTGCACTAAGGGTTTTATCATTTTTGACTTAATTGGCACATATTTTCCAAAAAGAAAGGACACATTTCGATGCAAGATGCTGAGTTGAGCGTCCGCTGTAGGGAATTGGTATAGCGGCCAAATATGTATGACCAATTTTTTTGCTTGATTCATTATCTTTTGGGGAATTGTATGCTTTTTTGAATTCAAAAATACTTTAAAACATGGCTAGAAACTTGTAAAATGTTGATCAAGGTTCGAACAAGTTCTCAAGTATAAGGTTCGGTTCGTGGACCAGTTTCTGTACTCATCGAACCTAAGGTTCTTGTACGAATCTGATTAGTTGACAGATTTTTGCCATTATTTTTGCTTAAAATGTAGACAAAATGTATGTAAATCGTCAAGTCGAATGAATCACATTCCTTATTGTTATTCGTCTTTCAAAAGTCCTTCTACTTACATAAATCTACAAGATTTGTTTATCCCTTTTTCAACTGGACTTATTGGATTTCAAAAAACCATCTTTAATTATCAGTTTAAGCAATTTTTCAATATAAAAGTGTTTTTTTCCGGTCATCATATTAAAAAAGTTATACAAATTCTTAAGAAATTGAATTGTTTTGGTTTTTAGATTCGGGAAGTTCCATATTTGAAAGGTATGGTTCATGGTCCGGGTACCCAAAAGGACCCCAATTGAACCGTTTATTTGGGGTTCGGTTCAGGTTCTGCTTGCAGTTCTGCTTTAAAAAAGCTAAATTTCAACATTTTATCAATGAAATATTTTTGTATATTTTTTGTTTCAAGACTTGGAGTCTTGAATTTGTCAGAAAAAGAAACACTTTTTTCAAGTTGTTTCTTGTTTATGTTAAAAGTTGTTTTAGAAGTGAAACTGAACTACTTTTGAGCCGTTTTACACTGGATCGACAAACTTTTTGAAGCTGTATAAAAATTTCACTTAATATTTTGAAGCTATTGGGGTTTAAAATGAGGTTCTGTACGATTTTTTTTATGAAATTCATGGCTGATTTTATTATATATTAGCTGTATAACCGTTGTACACTAAATTGTGTGGATATGTTTCTTATATTAGCGTCCAAAGACTACAAATCTAACCATTTTTGAAGCAGAAAGGTTAGAGAGGTTAAAAATTGAGAAGGTTCGGTCTTGGATTCGGTTAAAAGGACCCCAAAACAGAAAACGAACTAGTTCTTCGTGGTTTGGTTCTGAACCGATTTGCAGCCTTGAGATTTCCTTTCTCCTAAATAGCTGCTATGTGTTAAATAAACTTTGAATTTAGTCTGATATTTGTTAGCTTAAATGGAAGATGTCAAATGGGCTCTTAATAGAACGAAAATCTAAAAGGTTTCCCTTAAAGAGAGAAGTGCAAACAAATTATGTAAAAATCAATCATGATGTAAAGATGGTTTCACTTACTTCTGCACAAACTAACATCTTAACTAACATTCACTCACTTTGATGTAAAACTTACGCTCCTCTGTTTAACAACTTGGGGGGGGGGAATAAGTTTTCAATTCACCCTCGAAACTTGCCTACAGCTTGCTGTTTTAATGTTTTGCCCTTGGTAATTACCAAACAAATTTGGGTCCCAGGCAACCTAAATGCAGCTGGGGAATCTTGTGATGAATTCGCTATCTTGAGGTACAGCAGCAGTTTCGTTATCTCAAATACAAAATTTTAGTCCAGACCTGTACAAAGTTTGAGTCACTCTTCTTAAACTTGGACTTTACTTCTGGACTTTAGTTAGGTACTCTAAAAATTAATCAACTAAATGAATAATGTTGAAACTTCAGTTAACCTTTCACTGATCTAAAATGTTTAAACTTTAAAAAGTGCAAAACCCTTTTGAGAGCATTCTTTCCCCCCAAAAACCAAATTCTTTTCGGGAATGACTCACACGCGTCATAAGTGTGACTCACTAACAAAAGGTTAAGCCCAACAAAGGCCACATGTCCTTGAGAGAAAGAGAGATATGAATCTTTTTAATGCCACTTAACTTTTGGTCACAAATTTGAAATTGTTTGTGCCTTGTGTGACACAATTCGTTGCGAAACGCAACTCCTTTTCAAAAGTGGCGCCAATGTGGTCACTGATGAGCTCACACAACAACAACAAAAACAGCAACAAAAAACTTCACTTGGAAGATGCGAAGCGAACGAGCTCATGAACTTGACATTGAACTCATTGGGATGGAGCCGGCTACTGGACTTGAAGTTGGTTTTATTTTATTATTATTGTTGTTGCTGCTGTTGCTGTTTGTGGTTAGCACTTAAAACGGGTTGCAATTGCGCTACCCAAGAGAATAAAAGGAATTGGAGTTAGTACAACAGAACTACTTGTTTAAAGAAACTAATACTCATTTCTCAAACTAGAACTAAGAATAATTCTATTCTTTATTATTATACTCTGTACCAAAAGTATACAGAGGATCGATGGGACTATCATTCAATTTGTACAAGATGTCAAGAATGTTGTTGATATTGATAACTTTGTTTGGGTTGGGCGAAAGTTGTTGACTAAATTTGAATTGTCTTAGATTTCCATACATTTTTCCCATATGATCGTACCAGGATCGATGGAACTGTCTTCCATTTGGTACCATGTCAAGAATGTTGTTGATATTAATAACTTTGTCGATGTCAAGAATGTTGTTGATATTAATAACTTTGTTTGGGTTGGGCGAAAATTGTTGACTAAATCTTAATTGTCTTAGATTTCCGTACATTTTTCCCATATGATCGTACCAGGATCGATGGAACTGTCTTCCATTTGGTACCAGGTCAAGAATGTTGTTGATATTAATAACTTTGTCGATGTCAAGAATGTTGTTGATATTCATAACTTTGTTTGGGTTGGGCGAAAATTGTTGACTAAATCTTAATTGTCTTAGATTTCCATACATTTTTCCCATATGATCGTACCAGGATCGATGGAACTGTCTTCCATTTGGTACCATGACAAGAATGTTGTTGATATTAATAACTTTGTCGATGTCAAGAATGTTGTTGATATTAATAACTTTGTTTAAGTGGGCAACAATTGTTGACTAAATCTGAATTGTCTTAGATTTCCATACATTTTTCCGATATGATGGTACCAGGATCGATCCATTTGGTACCATGTCAAGAATGTTGTTGATATTAATAACTTTGTTTGGGTGGGTAAAAATTGTTGACTAAATCTGAATTGTCTTAGATTTCCATACATTTTTCCCATATGATCGTACCAGGATCGATCCATTTGGTACCAGGTTAAGAATGTTGTTGATATTAATAACTTTGTCGATGTCAAGAATGTTGTTGATATTCATAACTTTGTTTGGGTTGGGCGAAAATTGTTGACTAAATCTGAATTGTCTTAGATTTCCATACATTTTTCCCATATGATCGTACCAGGATCGATCCATTTGGTACCAGGTCAAGAATGTTGTTGATATTAATAACTTTGTCGATGTCAAGAATGTTGTTGATATTAATAACTTTGTTTGGGTTGGGCGAAAATTGTTGACTAAATCTGAATTGTCTTAGATTTCCATACATTTTTCCCATATGATCGTACCAGGATCGATCCATTTGGTACCAGGTCAAGAATGTTGTTGATATTAATAACTTTGTCGATGTCAAGAATGTTGTTGATATTAATAACTTTGTTTGGGTTGGGCGAAAATTGTTGACTAAATCTGAATTGTCTTAGATTTCCATACATTTTTCCCATATGATCGTACCAGGATCGATCCATTTGGTACCAGGTCAAGAATGTTGTTGATATTCATAACTTTGTCGATGTCAAGAATGTTTTTGATATTAATAGCTTTGTTTAAATGGGCAACAATTGTTGACTAAATCTGAATTGTCTTAGATTTCCATACATTTTTCCCATATGATCGTACCAGGATCGATCCATTTGGTACCAGGTCAAGAATGTTGTTGATATTCATAACTTTGTCGATGTCAAGAATGTTGTTGATATTAATAACTTTGTTTGGGTTGGGCGAAAGTTGTTGACTAAATCTGAATTGTCTTAGATTTCCATACATTTTTCCCATATGATCGTACCAGGATCGAGATCCATTTGGTACCAGGTCAAGAATGTTGTTGATATTCATAACTTTGTCGATGTCAAGAATGTTGTTGATATTAATAACTTTGTTTGGGTTGGGCGAAAATTGTTGACTAAATCTGAATTGTCTTAGATTTCCATACATTTTTCCCATATGATCGTACCAGGATCGACTCCATTTGGTACCAGGTCAAGAATGTTGTTGATATTCATAACTTTGTCGATGTCAAGAATGTTGTTGATATTCATAACTTTGTTTGGGTGGGGGGAAAATTGTTGACTAAATCTGAATTGTCTTAGATTTCCATACATTTTTCCCATATGATCGTACCAGGATCGATGGAACTGTCTTCCATTTGGTACCATGTCAAGAATGTTGTTGATATTAATAACTTTGTCGATGTCAATAATGTTGTTGATATTAATAACTTTGTTTGGGTTGGGCGAAAGTTGTTGACTAAATCTTAATTGTCTTAGATTTCCGTACATTTTTCCCATATGATCGTACCAGGATCGATCCATTTGGTACCATGTGAAGAATGTTGTTGATATTAATAACTTTGTCGATGTCAAGAATGTTGTTGATATTCATAACTTTGTTTAAGTGGGCAACAATTGTTGACTGAATCTGAATTGTCTTAGATTTCCGTACATTTTTCCCATATGATGGTACCAGGATCGATCCATTTGGTACCATGTGAAGAATGTTGTTGATATTAATAGCTTTGTCGATGTCAAGAATGTTGTTGATATTCATAACTTTGTTTAAGTGGGCAACAATTGTTGACTAAATCTGAATTGTCTTAGATTTCCGTACATGTTTACCATATGATCGTACCAGGATCGATGAAACTGTCTTCCATTTGGTACCATGTCAAGAATGTTGTTGATATTAATAACTTTGTCGATGTCAAGAATGTTGTTGATATTAATAACTTTGTTTGGGTGGGTGAAAATTGTTGACTTAATCTGAATTGTCTTAGATTTCCGTGCATTTTTCCCATATGATCGTACCAGGATCGATGGAACTGTCTTCCATTTGGTACCATGACAAGAATGTTGTTGATATTAATAACTTTGTCGATGTCAAGAATGTTGTTGATATTAATAACTTTGTTTAAGTGGGCAACAATTGTTGACTAAATCTGAATTGTCTTGGATTTCGGTACATTTTTCCCATATGATTGTACCAGGATCGATGGAACTGTCTTCCATTTGGTACCATGTCAAGAATGATGTTGATATTAATAACTTTGTCGATGTCAAGAATGTTGTTGATATTCATAACTTTGTTTAAGTGGGCAACAATTGTTGACTAAATCTTAATTGTCTTAGATTTCCATACATTTTTCCCATATGATCGTACCAGGATCGATGGAACTGTCTTCCATTTGGTACCATGACAAGAATGTTGTTGATATTAATAACTTTGTCGATGTCAAGAATGTTGTTGATATTAATAACTTTGTTTAAGTGGGCAACAATTGTTGACTAAATCTGAATTGTCTTAGATTTCCATACATTTTTCCGATATGATGGTACCAGGATCGATCCATTTGGTACCATGTCAAGAATGTTGTTGATATTAATAACTTTGTCGATGTCAAGAATGTTGTTGATATTAATAACTTTGTTTGGGTGGGTAAAAATTGTTGACTAAATCTGAATTGTCTTAGATTTCCATACATTTTTCCCATATGATCGTACCAGGATCGATCCATTTGGTACCAGGTTAAGAATGTTGTTGATATTAATAACTTTGTCGATGTCAAGAATGTTGTTGATATTCATAACTTTGTTTGGGTTGGGCGAAAATTGTTGACTAAATCTGAATTGTCTTAGATTTCCATACATTTTTCCCATATGATCGTACCAGGATCGATGGAACTGTCTTCCATTTGGTACCATGTCAAGAATGTTGTTGATATTAATAACTTTGTCGATGTCAAGAATGTTGTTGATATTCATAACTTTGTTTGGGTGGGGGGAAAATTGTTGACTAAATCTGAATTGTCTTAGATTTCCATACATTTTTCCCATATGATCGTACCAGGATCGATGGAACTGTCTTCCATTTGGTACCATGTCAAGAATGTTGTTGATATTAATAACTTTGTCGATGTCAATAATGTTGTTGATATTAATAACTTTGTTTGGGTTGGGCGAAAGTTGTTGACTAAATCTTAATTGTCTTAGATTTCCGTACATTTTTCCCATATGATCGTACCAGGATCGATCCATTTGGTACCATGTGAAGAATGTTGTTGATATTAATAACTTTGTCGATGTCAAGAATGTTGTTGATATTCATAACTTTGTTTAAGTGGGCAACAATTGTTGACTAAATCTGAATTGTCTTAGATTTCCATACATTTTTCCCATATGATGGTACCAGGATCGATCCATTTGGTACCATGTGAAGAATGTTGTTGATATTAATAGCTTTGTCGATGTCAAGAATGTTGTTGATATTCATAACTTTGTTTAAGTGGGCAACAATTGTTGACTAAATCTGAATTGTCTTAGATTTCCGTACATGTTTACCATATGATCGTACCAGGATCGATGAAACTGTCTTCCATTTGGTACCATGTCAAGAATGTTGTTGATATTAATAACTTTGTCGATGTCAAGAATGTTGTTGATATTAATAACTTTGTTTGGGTGGGTGAAAATTGTTGACTTAATCTGAATTGTCTTAGATTTCCGTGCATTTTTCCCATATGATCGTACCAGGATCGATGGAACTGTCTTCCATTTGGTACCATGTCAAGAATGTTGTTGATATTAATAACTTTGTCGATGTCAAGAATGTTGTTGATATTAATAACTTTGTTTAAGTGGGCAACAATTGTTGACTAAATCTGAATTGTCTTGGATTTCGGTACATTTTTCCCATATGATTGTACCAGGATCGATGGAACTGTCTTCCATTTGGTACCATGTCAAGAATGATGTTGATATTAATAACTTTGTCGATGTCAAGAATGTTGTTGATATTCATAACTTTGTTTAAGTGGGCAACAATTGTTGACTAAATCTTAATTGTCTTAGATTTCCATACATTTTTCCCATATGATCGTACCAGGATCGATGGAACTGTCATCCATTTGGTACCATGTCAAGAATGTTGTTGATATTAATAACTTTGTCGATGTCAAGAATGTTGTTGATATTCATAACTTTGTTTGGGTTGGGCGAAAATTGTTGACTAAATCTGAATTGTCTTAGGTTTCTGTACATTTTTCCCATATGATCGTACCAGGATCGATGGAACTGTCTTCCATTTGGTACCATGTCAAGAATGTTGTTGATATTAATAACTATGTTTGGGTTGGGCGAAAGTTGTTGACTAAATCTGAATTGTTCTGTACATTTTTCCCATATGATCGTACCAGGATCGATGGAACTGTCTTCCATTTGGTACCATGTCAAGAATGTTGTTGATATTAATAACTTTGTCGATGTCAAGAATGTTGTTGATATTAATAACTTTGTTTGGGTTGGGCGAAAGTTGTTGACTAAATCTGAATTGTCTTAGATTTCC
>JBAMBO010002922.1:0-32921 GCA_037044535.1 Lordiphosa magnipectinata
ATAGATTACTCCAATTCGCTATCGATATGAGGCATAAATCTTTGAAAACAAATTTCTGAAAATCCTCTACTTGTATTATATTTGTAAGTTGAAGTTTTGTAAAGGTTTCATTGTCATATTGTGCATTTGCAATAACTGCAGTAAACTCAAGAGGTATCATTCTTCTGGAGCCCAACCCTTCAACTCAGGGTTCTGCAGCCAGACTTTACGACTTTTTGTTTTGAAAACTTTTGGCATATTTGTCATACGATCTGTAAATTTGGCTAGCACTTTGAGATGAATGTTTTCTGAACGTTAGAGGTGGCAGTTAGAGTAGAAAAATGACTAACAAATGACTCCAAAATAAAAATAAAACTGAAAAAAAGATGAAATCATTTTTAAAAAAGCCAGAAATCCCGCTTCCCGCTGTTTCTAAGTTTTACCCGCAATACGGTTTTAAAAAAAGCTAGAAATGACGGGAAAAAAGCTGATTTGGCAACACTGTACCTATTGTATTGTTATTTTAAATAAAGTTGTTGGTTAGCGACCTTTCTAATTGTAAGAGTGCTGCTTGCGGGCTCGAGGTCAAGAAGAAAACTCATTTGTTGATTTGTTTCCAATATATTTCGGATGCACATCGGCATCCGTCTTCAGGGACACTACAAGGAACAATTCACCAATTATAACAATACATTTAAACAAAATTTTTGAACATTCTTACATACAATATTTAACAAGTCTGTACCGCTTGACGTGGAGTTTAACACTAAGCTATTGTTTGTTCAGTAGGTGTCTGTATATGTGGGCGCAGTTGTCGGTGTCCGTTTTGTAGTTTAGTCTCTTGTCTGTTGTTGTATTTATTATATGTAACATATCGAGAGTGAAGCGTTTCTTGTAGTTGTTCTCTTGTTGTAAGATTGTGGTTTCTTCGAAATTCGGCGAGTGTCCGCTCTCCATACAGTGTGTCGACAGTGCAGTTTTTTGTATGGTCGTTTGGTGTCGAAGTTTATAGTCGGATTTATGTTGGGATATCCTCGTTTTGAGTTTTGACTTTGTTGTTCCTATGTATAGTTTGTTGCACGCGTTTTCCGAATTCCCATTACATGGTATTTTGTATATCACATTACTTTTGTCTGTTTTGTCAATTTTAGACTTCGTCTTGTTGAATAGTTGTCCCATTGTGTTTGTTGGTTTGTGAGCTATTTGTATGACATTTTTGTTGAAGCAATCGGATTTTGCAAAACGTTCTGAGAGGTCCGGTACATAGGTTAGTGACCTATACGACTTGGGTTGTCTATCCTCTCTTGGATTTGCTGTCTTGTTTCTCTCTATTAATGTTTTTATAACACTCATCGGAAAGTCATTATTCTGCAGTATAATTTTAATTTCGGAAATAACGTCATTGTGGTATGTCTCGTCGCTAATACTCAGCATTCTGTTAATACAGCCAACCGCTGTATTTATAATCATATTATTTGGGTGTTTTGAGTAAAAATTGATTATTCGTCCTGATGCTGTGGGTTTTTTGTACCATTTAAGTTTTATTTTATCTCCATGTCTATTAATAGTCGTATCCAAATAGGGAAGTGTTCCATCTATTTCCAACTCCGTGGTGAATTTCAAGTTCCGATGGAAAGAGTTGAGTGCGTCTAGTGTATTTTGGACCTCGGTTTCCTTGATTATCGCAAATAAGTCGTCTACATATTTAGTGAGCAGTCTTGGTGGGTGCGTCAGTTTCTTTATTGTGTTGTCAAGTAATTCTTTCATCACAATGTCAGCTATTACTGGAGATGCTGGGGATCCCATTGGCATGCCTTTCAATTTGGTGAATATCTGATCCTCGAACTTGAAATATCTATTTTCAACTATGCAAAATTTTATAATTTCCATAAACAGTAGTTTTGGTATGCTGGTGTATTCCTGTATTGATGTCCATTTCTTCCTAATGATGTCTAAAGCTAAATCTGTGGGAATACTCGGAAATAGTGAGACTACATCGAATGACACTAATTTCTCCTCCTCTGAAATGTGGATGTCATTGGTCCGTTGCTTGAATTCCATTGAGTTCTTCACATTGTAAATGGAATCAGCCGTAATGTTCCTTAATATCTGTACTATGTATCTACATAGCCCACTGGAGGGTGCATCTAAAGACGAGCAAATTGGTCTAAGTGGGGTTCCTTCCTTGTGAATTTTGGGCAGTCCGTATATCCTAGGGGGCAGCGCTGTACTAGTCGTCAGCTTATTTTTTTCCTTCTTGGAAATTATCTCTAACTTAAATAGTTGGTCTACCAAACTGTTGTTTTTATTTTGCAATCTTGAGGTTGGATCCTGTCTTAATTTCCTATATGTGCACAAGTCCCCTAATATGTCCATCATTTTGTTCCTATAATCATCCTTTTCTATTGCCACCGTCTTGTTTCCTTTGTCTGCATTTAAAATCAAAATATTGTCATTTGTCTTCAGAAATTTCCGTGTCTGTTCCACTGTATCTAGAATTGCACGATCTCGCGTGCTCTCTCTGTTTTTGGATTTGGCATCTTTCAACAGTAAAAAGAAGACGGATGCCGATGTGCATCCGAAATATATTGGAAACAAATCAACAAATGAGTGTTATTTTAAATATATATGGGGAAAAACGTGCAACGAACCAAAGTTCGAACCAAAACCAACACACAAAAACCTCGAACCTCAAATTTCCGAACCTTAACCGTTGGTAAACTCTGGTTCGAACCAGCAAACCGGAGGTTCCGATAATTTTGTTGGGTTTGCAGCCCTGGATCGAATGGACCAAAAATCGCGAATTTTGCTAGATGAAGATTCGATAAATGGCCATTGTCAAGTAAACTTCACTTCTTCGTTTTGTGTTTGAAATTGTAAAAGGGGCGTAGCAAATCATGCCGGGTACCTGCTAGTAGTACATAAATGTAAATACCTATATGATATGGAATTCTTGTATTTGTTCTAGACTTACTTACTCAAACCAAGTTTTCTTACTTCCTAAAAAGAGTTGTAAGCATTTTGTTTTGTTTTTTTTTTTATAGTAATTCGATAAGTAATTTATTAAAATTATTTTATATTGATAAATAAACTAAACAATTGGTTGCAGCAGATGTGTGTTCTTAGCTTTAACAAAATGTATGTAAATCTTCTTGCCAAAAAAAAAAAATATATATATATAATATGTAAACAAATGGTAAGACAAAGACGACATGTTCTAGCTAAGGTGTTTGTTTGTTCAAGTAGAATTAAGTAAAATGTTTTATTTCTATTTTGTGTGTTTGTTGTTTAATGTAAAAATGACTAAAAAAAAACTAAACCAAAAATGCATTTACTAACTGTAGAACCTGACTGCACTCTTTGTTTTTTTTTTAACGTGTGTTTATATATATGTATAAAAATACAAAAATACAAATGAGCAAACTTATGTCTATTGCTAAGCAATCCAACTTAAGGTAATATCACTAGACTTGTAGCTTAAGATTTAGTAAATGGTTGCGTGTGTGAGGGACCGAAAAAATGCCAGAAAAACCAAACACAAATTCAATTACGCATACAACATGATGGGTAAAATGCAAAAACAATAACGGGAACGCTGCTCAAAGCACACGCTCACCCAGCGAGGGGGTGCGCTGGATCAGCATGGAGGGTGGCTTGGCCTGCATTGTGACGCTGCTTAACTGAGCATCGAGGGCGGCCAAATCGGCGGTGGTGGAACGAGACAACTTGGTGATGGCTTTGGGTGGGGAGGCGGCAGCCACTGCGGAGCTAGGCAAACCGTGCGGCGAGGCATCGGGCACCAGGCGTCGCAACAAACCGCCCACACAGCCCCAGGGGAAGGTCCTGGAAAAAAAGGTGAAAGTAAATATTATGCATTATTAAAACGAAACACATTAAAGCAAGACCATTAGGCAAAGGTAATGGGCGGCGGGTTTGAGTAGAGTGGGAAAGCATCAGGGAGACTGGGATTTACGTTTTTAGTGGTATGAAAAAGAATGCTCACTATTTGTCTGTTTCACTTACCATTTGAAGGACAACATAAACTTGAGAAAGCCGGGTATAACAGACAGTTTCTCATTCTTCTTAATGGCTCCAATGACACGATCGGCCACATCGTTGGGATTCAGTGTGGGTACCCATCTACAAAAGGCAAACAAAACTGTCTCACTCGTTCTTTGTTATCCAAACGATCACTTACCTTGCATTCACATCGTCAAACATGCCAGTTGCTTGTATAAAGAATGGACAAATGCAGGTGGTTTGTATATTGGTATGTCCAAGGACTTCCAGCTCCAGTCTCAAAGCCTCATCAAAGCCAACCTGTAATTACGCATAAAGTGGTAAGTATGGCCTGGTTGGAGTTGACCGCACTTACCGCTGCAAATTTACTGGCACAATAATCGACCAATTTGCTAATGCCCACATGGCCAGCCAGTGAGGCAATTGTAGCAATGTGTCCTCGTTCATTCTCGATCATTTTGGGCAGAAATGCTTTTGTGGTCTGTTGGCAGTGACAGCGATTAAATACAAGAAACTATTTACTGCATATTCTCATGTTCAACTTACCCAAAAGTGTGCTATAACATTCACATTGAACGAGCGCTCGATCAGATGGTCGGGCGTATCCAACAGATGCAGACCAGAGACAACGCCGGCATTGTTGATCAGCAAGGTAACCTGCAAAATGTTTGTGCAATGGAAATATTAAGTAGTTGTTGTTTTGCTTGAGGTGTTTCTTTGCCATTAAATAAATGTCAAAACAAATGTCAAGAAAAACAATTTGCATTTATCTGGCAAATATTGCACAACGTCTGCGGGTCCGCAAGTAGTTGCTACAAGTGCAAGTACGAGTACATACAAATGTTTTGTATGTGCTACTAACACGAAAAACGCATTCTTGTTGACGGTTGGTTGGTTAATCAGAGAGGCCTTAACCAGCCCAAAGATAAATGTCTATAAACAAAATTGCATAACAGAACTTGAAAAAAAATGTGCATAATTTTTTTTTCAAATTAAGTTTGCAGATTTTATGTTAGATATTTAGTTCTAGGTTTAGACAGTTGGAGCAATTTTAAGGTCGAAAATTAGTTTGTGGTATTGTGTAACTTATTAAACCTGGAGAAGTCTAAAACTTATTAGTTTGTTTTAAAATAGAAATTTCCTGAGTTATCTTAAAGTGGAGGAATGAATGTAGAATAACGAGAAGGCCAAGCTAACTTCGTCTGTGCCGAAATTTTAATGCTGTTTTTGACATAAAAATCAAAAATTTTTGTAACTAAAACCCATTTCCGACAGATAAACATCTGATTTCGACCAAATTTCGAGAATATTTTTGAAAACATATCAAATTAACAATCGCTGAGTTTAAGAAAGATAAAATTTAAAACCAAAAAATTCACTAAGACTCATTTTCCGACCGACCTGTCCTTTGGCAGCCTGAAGATATAGTCATCCGATTTGGACCGAATTTTGCGAATGTATTTGAAAGCATATAGAATTAGTAATCAGTGAGTTTAAGGACGATTACATTAAAAACAAAACAAAATTTCTTACTAAGAACCATTTTCGACCGATTGGTTCTAAAGCAACCATAAGATATAGTCACCCGATGTCAATCAACTTTTCCAAATTAGTTTAAAAGCGTTTAATATTAAGAATCACCGAATTTAAGAATGATTTATTTGAAAACAAAAAAGTTTTTCTCAGTAAGACCCATTTTCCGACCAATCGGTCCTATGGCAGCTATAACATATAGTCATCCGATTTTGACCAAAGTTTGCAAATCTGTTTGAAAGCATATAATATTAATAATGGACGAGTTTAAGAACGCTAACATTGAAAACAAAAAAGTTTTTTTCAGTAAGACCCATTTTCCGACCGATGGTTCCTATGACAGCTATAAGATATAGTTATTCGATCTTGACCAAAATTTGCAAATCTGTTTGAAAGCATATAATATTTATAATGGCCGAGTTTAAGAACGTTAACATTGAAGACAAAAAAGTTTTTCTCACTAATACCCATTTTTTGACCGATGGTTCCTAAGGCAGCTATAAGATATGGTCATTCGATCCGGTCTGTTTCGATATATTAGCAGCGTGCAATAAAAAGAAGACTCTGTGCAAAATTTCAGCTCGATAGCCTTAAAACTGAGAGACTAGTTTGCGTAGAAACAGACAGACAGACGGACGGACAAAGCTGAATCGACTCAGCTCGTCGCCCTGATCAAGAATATATATAGTTTATTTGGTCGGAAATGAATATTTCTATGCGTTGCACACTTCTGGGCAAAATTATAATACCTTTTGCAAGGGTATAAAAAGACAAGTAAGATAGTTGGGCAAGCCCGACTATATTTTACTCTATACCCCCAAAAGTTTGTATATATCTGATCAGTTAGAAGTGGCAAAGCACCCGTAAAGTGTATGAAGTGCTGCCCATCGCCGTTGCGCCCAGTGCTACCCATCATAATTGTTTGAATTCCTTATAACTCGACTATTGTTTATACGATCGTCACCATTCTTTTCACATATTGATAAATAATACTAATAACTAAATATGCGTAGAGGTTACAAACCATCTATCTGCAAAACTGTGGGAGATATGACGTTTTTTCCAAATTACGGGCGCGTGGCAAAAATTGAAAATAAAGTTGATCTGCCTGCTAGTATAAGAAATATATGTCCCATACATGTCAACCCTCTATCTCTAACCATCTCTAAAATCTCCTTGACAGACATGGCTATATCGAATCGGCTGTTGATGCTTATTAAAAATACATTCTTTATAGTGTCTGAAATGATTCCTTCTAACTGTTACATACTTTTGCACAAACTTAATATACTCTGTGTAGCTTTGGTACATAGTATAATAGAGAAAGTAGACGCCAACTGAAAGCAAAGAGGAATAAATGGAAAAAGATAGAGAAATGATCAAGTCCTACTTTATTACAGCCCATACAAGCCAAAGCTTATTCATAACTGACAACTTATAAATGTGGTAACTTTGTGAAGTTCTGCCCATGATACAATGAATACAAGGTAGTGCAAACACTTGCTCCATTTCTCATGTGCATAACTTTGTGAGTCTGTGACGTCATTTGACAAATAAGTCATAGGTTGGGAATTTGAATTTTTTAGTTTTAATATGATTTAATACACTGTGGAACACTCAAAATTGCCTAGGAACGGGACCAATAAATTATGAAACTAGAGGCATCAGGGAGCAACACCTCATACCCAGTTTTTCTTGATTACGTCAGCTACAACATCTGTTGCTGGTTAAAAACAGGTGAGAGCTAAAATTTTGGAAAATTCACCAAAGATGAAGGGAGTCACCACAATTGTTATACTAAATTCCCGCCATCAATGGACAAGTGGTTGGTACCCCGCCCATAGAGATCTAACTTAGAAAATGGATTCAATGGAAAACCACTCGATAGAACTTTGTAATATTTTAAATATATTGAGATGCTGACCAATAATATGTGTCCTTAAGAGATAGTAAAATGCATCGAATAACCGCGATAGTGGGTACCACATTTGACATCACCCATTATCGAGTCCATATAGGCCATAAACTAGAGATAAAAATAGAGCGAACTGCGTTTTTAAATACACCATTGAAGCCTTAGTACAAGCAATTTCCTTGTTCTATTTTTTGTATCATGATTTTTGCCCATCGCCGCTCCGAATTAATTGGTTTGCTTATAACTTCTCCATTGTTTATCTGATCGTTTCCACACTTGGTGAATCAATAAACTATGCTGGTTACTAGACAGCGGATTTTCTCCATTTTCAGATAGATTATAATCTCTAAACTTTGGAGAAGGAATATTAAAATTGTCCAGATGTTTGTAACCCATAGAAGAAAGTGGACGGTGTCACAAAAAAATGGTTGTGGCTGATGAACTATCATTTATATACTTCAGTTTTCAACCGAGGCATCGCAAAGGCCTAAACCGAGGCACCGCAAAGTCCTCAACCGAGGCACGCAAAGCCCTCGACGCGAGGCAACACCAGCAATGAACATAGAATCAAGCCACAGTCCGAACACTCAGAGAAAAAATAGAGAATTTCGCTCTTGAATCAAGAGCATTCGTTCTCAAAAGTACGGTAAGAGTGAAAATTCTTGATCCAAGAGCGAAATTCTTGACTCGAGAGTGAATTTTTGATCCCGACATTCCTGATTCAAGAGTTCCAGCTCTTGATCCAAGTATGAATAATTTTTGATTCAAGAGTTTCAGTACTTGATCCAAGAACGAATAATTCTCAAAATAAAAAAATTCAAAAGAATATTTGGGGTGGGGGTGTGGTAGAGACATAGATATTTTTTTTTTTTTTGCTTACTCTTCTGGGACTTGGACACGGTACCTCGAAAGACTGAAACACACACAGGCGACGGGCAGCTTAACGAGCTCAGCTAACTTCCTTAAGCTAGAAGACGCGACGAAATCACACTTATAAATAAACGCAGTTGGCTTTCGTACGCTTCGAACAACAACAAACTGCGCATGCGCTCTCACTCTCTGCGCTCTCATTCTCTCAACGACCAACTGCGCATGCGCCCTCACTCTCTGCGAGAGCGACTCCAACGCTACTCTCTCAAAGTTAAGTTGCCCTCACCCCCCTTGCCTATAAAAAACCAAATTGAGAACGTTTAGAACGAATTTATATCGATTCCAAGAGCGAAATTCTTGAAAACTCAAGAGCGACTAATTTTTTTTTCAAGAGCGTTCGTACTCAAATTATTCGTTCTAGTTTTTTCTTAGTGAACGAATACCCGTCACTCTCAACTATGCACGTCCTGAGATCATCAGCCAACTGGGACAATTTCCGATAAGTCGTGACGATATCACTGAAGAGCGAGATGTGGCAACCTGCCAGCCATATATCGATAACTTTCGTAGCTGATGAACTATCACCTCTATACTTCAGTTCTCTGCCGAGGCTCAAAGATGGCTAGTAGCGGCAGAATGTGTGTGCTCTGTTACACTCTGTTAATTATGGTTAATAAAGTACAAATATTATAAACGTCAGCTTAGATACCCCGATAGATATATGGGTTTAGTTACTATGACTAATACGTGTAACTAACTTTATTTAAATTGTGCACTCTTACAGTTGCTAGATGTACATATGGTGAATTTCCTTCCGAACTCATGACTGTGTTAATCGGTGAATACTGATTTGCAAGTAAACCGGCTGTAGTCTGGAGAGAGCTCTCTTGCTCTCACCAACACAAGCACACTTTTCTGTCCTCTTCATTTGACCGTCACTGCATTAAGCCAGGGGCCTGCAAAACATACTTGCTTATTTAAGCGTTGCGTGTGTATGTTTAGCCACGCGAGAGCTCGCTCATTTAGCAGCTTCTTTGTTATTGCAAAAGAGAGGATTATAAGTTTGTATACTGTCAAAGTCGCGCCGCGTCGCTGCCGCAGAGCGCTGTATACACATTAGATACGGACGCTCCGGACTTTGCGTTAAACCCAAGTTTTTGGTTTGAACCTTGCTTCAAATCTGAATGTCGCGTTAAAACATTTTTGATGAATTTGAGCAATAATGGACCCAGTATTGTCGACGGTTTGAAGAAAGTAAAGAATTTCTTTGTAAATATCTCTTTAAAGTTTGTGTGTGTACAAAATGATAAGTTCTCAGAACCTTTTTCAAAATGAGCACATCTGGTTCTGGTTGTAAGACGTTTTGTCCTGGCGAGTTTTGCAGCCTTGCTTTAAATACAGAAAATCCAGCCAATACAATTTTACGTCCAAAGCTATCAGACTACTTACATGTTCAGCTCTTAGACTGCAAAAGTGATAATTTGCGCATAACAAACATTATACAATGTTTCTTTTTTTGTAAGTGAAATCATTTTTAATAAAGATGCGCCAAGAGCGTTGAGCGTGTCAAGGTCTAATTGCGAATAATGTAAAACGCCTGAAAGTTGAGTTATGGTTTCAACAATTAAATGCGCCATTGTTGCCAGTTCAAAAAAAAAAGTTAACAACAAGTGCAACATGTCGTTAAGACAGCAGCAGCAGCAGCAGTAACAACATGGATATCCAGACCAGGCCGAGTTCAAGTGCACTCGGGGCAGGGCTGGGGCATACATTGCGTATGCGCAATTTCAAATTGCTGAACAAAAAAACTAAACAAAAACATTTAACGAGGCGTGCATTAAGACAACAACAATAACTACAAAAAAAAACACCCAGTAAACTCATTAAAAAATATTAAATGTAATAATTCAGAGAGCAACAACAAACAAAAAAGCAACGCGTCATCTGCATAACGCATGACTTACTAAGCAGTTAAATGTTTTTGCTCTTTGCTGTTGTTTTATTTTTGTTTTGTTTTTTTTATATTTTTCCAGCTGTTTTTTAGTGCGTTTCAGGTTCAACTTGACTGCTGCTGTCATTATATAATTCGTTCAAGCCATCCAATTTGGCTCTTGACAACTTCATTGCGTTCTATTCAGTAAACATTTGGCTATTATTTGTTTTTAATTCAAGTCAGTTGAACTTTGGTTAAATGATTTAAAAGGGATTTCGGTTAACCATTTTTGAACTTGTCGGCTGCTGGCCAAGCATGAAAAAGTTGACTTTAGCATTTACATAATAATTGGCAAATTATGTGTATTATTACAATTGTGTGGATTAATATTTGGCAGATTGTCTTTGTTAGTAAGAACTGCGGTTAATGTTTGCTCATATTTTTTTTTTTGCCACTTACCGCTTACTTAGTTTCACAGCGAAATGCCAATGCAATGCCGCAATGGATAATTAAAGGGTAAACAACCAAGTGAAACAATGAAAAGAGTTGCAGAACAGTAAGCGCTGGCTACTTGTTCACGACGCTAATTAATTTAAGTCAAGTTAAATGGGTACACTAAAAGTGTTTTTCACTGTAGTTTCAAAACGAACGACGCGTTCCCAAAATGCACAATAATTACTCAAAGAAAACCCATCCATTTCATTTGTGCCATAATTTGTGTTTTTCGTGTTTGGCATAATTAGAAATATGAATTTGGTTTATTAATAACCGCCAATAGTCTCCCGCACAGTAGCTCCACGCACTAAATACACGAACTGCATGAGGTTTCATAAAAAAGTTTAGTGTTGTTGCTTAAACACAGGCATGAAAACCGTTTTTGAACTGAACAAAACCAAACACACAAGATTAAGTAAGTGTACTTATTTAGAAATCATTCCTTGTAGTCTCTGCACACTGAGCACATTTTAGAGCAGTGAGGTTCAAAGTCACACAATCAAACATTGCGCTTGTGTGCTTAGCAGCGAATCACGAAGTAGACGTCACAACAAACAAATGCCACGACAAAATGCCTCGTGAAGTAAAACAAAAAGCCGAACACGCGCATCGTAAGAGAGCAAGCCGCCGAGCGTGCTATTTATAAAACAGAGTTCCCCAAGCGATAGCTCCTGAGGCACGAACATACTCGCCAATTCACACCGAATGCTTGCCGAATCATGCATCACTGTGTGTTAGAGAGAGACACAGTCACATTTTCGCGCTCTCTGCTTGGGGAACCCTGTTATAAAACACACGTATTCTCTCTCTTTATACGTGTGTCGGCTACGACGCCGGCAGAATTATAAGTTGCTATCCCATGGGGTAGGCTTTTAGCAATTTGGACACCACTGTTTTAGAGTAACGCATGGAATTTGATAATGAGGTGAAATGAAAATAAACACAGGACACATCTAACATCTGTCAGTCAATGCTCTCAAAAATGTGTTGAATCAAAAATAATATAAAAATAAATTGACATGAAATTTATTAAACATTTTCTCAAAAATATCATGTTTAAGAATCTTAGGGTGGTAATTGAAAGGCAGCTATGCGTGGTCCTTTTCCCGTAGAAAGACTATTTGGGTGTTTTGGGACCTATTTTGCGCATTCTAATGCTCAAGTAATCGTCTTTCAAGTCTTTCTTGCTAAATTAATCAATATCAGATGTTGGGCGTTTTTGTATATATTCATTTGCTGCTCGAAATTTTTGAATTAATGTCAATTTGGTCCTTTGCATAGAAGATGGAAAGATCTGCATCATGTCCGGAATGGGGTGAGCAGCTTTTTAAGCACTATCATGATTTTGTGGCAGCTTCCATGCAAGGCGTTTTCAAGTGTTATTTTTGGCCGATTTAATATATAAAATTAAAATATATTATAATGCATAAGTTTCTCTGTCATTACTTAATTTCATGAGGAACGTGTGGAATAGAAACATTTTGCTTCAAGATGTTAGATGTTGCTCATTGGAAATAGGTAGGTAGACGCTTTGATTCTCCCTGAACGAGCCAAACAGGCCTGTTCCGGTTTTCATTTTCGACAAAAATTTTCGAATATGAATTTGTTAAATGTGCTGTTGTATAAAATTGATTGGGTTAATCAGACTAAAACTTTTTAATTTGAATCCGTCGAGTAAAGAGTAAGTAAAAACTAAAACAGCGATGCCCAGTCGTATGCTCATTGGGTACGTTTTGTTTTTGTAATTGCACCGAAGATAGGAAATCAATGATCGTATACATTCGATCGTATCCAAACGATTTCGTGTGTATGCGTCGCGTAGAACAAAAACCGGGATTGTACTCTTCTTTGATTGGTGTTTGCACGCGCAAGCAAACTGACCAACAACAATTTCATGTGATTTTGTTGTCGCCCTACCCAATTTCAATGTGATTTTCATATTGGTGCTTTCCTTTGTGAGTACTGGTGAGTGCTCTGCCATATGCTGCTTGGGTTTGATACGGATTTCCATGATTGTTCAATAGAAAAGAGAACATGTCAAAAATTCGAATTCACTTTAGTGAAAATGGGAGCATGGCAGCAAGTCTTCATTTCTAGTTCGCTGTTTAACGTTTGTATAGAGGTAGACTTCTTCGACGTCTTCGAACCAATTCCGAAGTAGAATGATTGCTGTAGGGAGGGTACTATCAAGAATTTCATATCTTTGACGGCACCTTCCCACAGTACCAGTAGAGAAATGGTGCCGATTACCTGGTTTTCGACTCCATTGGCGGTACACACCCGCAACCCTCTTCCTCTCTGAATCAAGTGTCCGCTTTCTGTCCCTCGGCCTATACAATTCACTGCTGCACCCGAATCTATTAATGCCGTTATCTCCTCTCCATTTACCTTAGTTTTCGCGAAGAGTCTATTGTCACTGGTTTTGTTAAGGACTGCGGCGATGACTTTCCTTTGAGGCTCTCGTGCCCTTGCTGACAAAGGTCTTCCTGGTACCGTGAAGGCGGTCTTCTCCCGACTTCTTTTTCCAAAGGAATCTGACAAAACACGTGTTTTGTAACCGGTTCAGGAAACCTTCAATGTGTGGTAACGGATAGGCGTCCGTGGTGGTCCTTTCGTTGACTTTCCGAGCGTCCAGACACATCCATGCCTTAGGACCTTTCACCACTAGGGTCACTGGTGAGCTCATTGATTGCTGTGGTGTAACCTTCATAATTCGATATTAAACTATTTAGAGGTTTTCCAAAATGGGTACAAAACCACTGAATTAAACCAAGCCTGATGTTCGGCTAGCTACAAACACCAAATTATGAACCGAACTGGTTGACTATGAACCACTGAAACGATCCAATCCGAAATCCGAAATGGCTTTAGGGTATTCTCAGATGACATAAGACAGTTGTTCAAAAGCATTTAGCTTTCTGAACTGTTCAAAAGTTTTTTTTATTCATATGAAAAATTTTGACGAAAATAACAATAGGCAACAAACCTCGAGTATATTGAAGGATCGGTGGTAATTCTAGATGATTTTCGTGTGTTGAACGTGAATCTGTTTTCGCAAATGGTGCATCACGTCTAGATTTTTGGTAATTTGAGCTTAAAGTTGCTTAAAATGTCTATTTGAAATCTATTTGGGGGCGTTTTGTGAAGGACCTGTACTTCTGTCGTATAGTACTATTTCTTTGCTTCAAAATAAATGGTCCCAAACAATTTTACGATTTTCTTAAGCGAAGATTTTCCATTAAGAATACATGTGCTAGATGTGACTGTACTGCCCATAAATATGCATTTACAGCAAACCGAAAAATTTAAGAAAATCCTGGTCTTAATTCAAGTACAAAATATCTTTGATTGAAGACGAGATAGACTTACAATACGAGCACCAAAAAGTGAGCAACGGTAAAAGCGGAAATTTTTTTAGGTCAAATCTGTTCTTCAATTTTCCACACAGTTCTAACACTTTGGTTATGGATTGAGGGTAAAATTCTTACCTACAGTAATACCAAATTGGTCTTTGGTTAATTCATTTCCTTGGGATTTTCCAGAGAAATAGTTTCAGGAATAAATTGGGAATAGCTTCAGAATTTTATGGGCTTTAACAAAGAACATTTTTTTCCTATTTAATGAACTTTTATTTTGCTTCAAGAATGTATTTGGGTTGACTTTAGAATTCATTAGTCTTCAATGAAGAATATTTTGTACAGCGGGTTGTACTTAAGACCATGACAATCTACAAGAATGATCAAAAAGATTTTCAAATAGTTCGGAATGTACTTTATATTTCCCGAAATGGTCTTAAATCAAGAATTTTATGATTGAAAAAAAATCGTTCTTGAAATAAGGAGAAGAAAATAGGTTATCGTCTTAGCTGCAGCTAAGCAGACTTCGTTAAGAATCAACTTTTCAACGCGAAATATTTCGCGTCGAGGGAACGGCCTTTAAAACCAATATTGAAATTAACAACTTCGATTTGGAATTTGGAAAAATCACTTTCTGCTCTATAAATCATTCCTAGCAGAGAAATGCAGCGAGCTTACACGTGTGTGCTCAATCACCCTTGCTACATACACACCTGATCATATTAATAGGTACACACCGGAATTTTTTAATTATAGATGGTTTTTTCGTACTTTTAGTGTTGACAACTTTTTAATTTTTGGTTTTTCGTTGTTGTCAATTTCTGGCCACACTGTGACAAAGAGTTGAAAGAGGGGCTGCCCCGTATATCAAAGCTTTTCTATAAATTACGAGTCCACCACACATTTCGCCTGATCATAATAATAGGTACAGTCTCCGTTTCTCACAAGTATCAAGTGAATAATTTTGTAATCAGTGATCTTTTGGTATCTAAAGGTAAATTAAGTATAGCTCCTGTCAATACAGAGAATTAAATAATTATTTTTTTAGAAAAAATGGAAAAATTCTCATTGTACTAAAGAAGAAGCTCGATTGGTTCTTAGTCTGAGAAAAGAAGGCAAATCTTTACGAGCCATCGCCAAATTAATGAACAGGTCTCATAATTTTGTTAAAAATGCATTAGAAAGAAAACCAAGACAGGAAACCCGTGGAAGGCCACAAAAAACCACAGAAACCCTTGGCCACTACATAGTAACTTTGAGCAAAAAGGACCCATTTAAGTCATCGAAGGCTATTGCAGCCTTGGGAACTCAGTTAGTGCTCCAACTATCCGAAGACGACTACAAGATGCCAACCTACCAGGAAAAATTGCCAGAAAAGTCCCACTTATGCGCAAAAAAAATATCACCATGAGGCAAACTTTTGCAAGGGACCACAAAGACTGGGTAGGATGCACCGGGGAGAAAAAATGGAGAAACATATTATGGAGCGATGAAACCAAGATTAATTTGTTTGGGAATGACTGTGAAAGGAATGTTCGACGCCCTAATGGAAAGGAATTCCATCCACGGTTTACAAAAAAAACAGTCAAACATGGAGGTGGCAATATAATAGTATGGGGTTGCTTCTCCTGGTACGGCCAATTTATCAGATTACGAACAAAATGAATGCTGAAGAGTACAAATCCATATTGGAAACAGTTATGGTACCGTATGATAAGGAAAATATGCCATTACGTTAAGTATTTCAGCAAGATAATGATCCTAAACACACATCAAGGCTGTTATCTAAATTTTTCGAGGACCAAAAAGTTGACGTTCTGAAGTGGCCAAGCCAATCCCCCGACCTTAACCCCATTGAAAACTTGTGGGGAGACTTAAAAAAGAAATTGGTAAAGCATTCATTTTCAAATAAACAAAAAGTATGGGAAGGTGTCCAAAAACTGTGGTATGAGACACCAGTAGAGACCTGCCAGGCTCTAATTAAAAATATGCCAAAAAGAATAGAAGTAGTGGCCAAAAATAGAGGTGTATACACTGGATACTAAGTTAGGAAATACTAATTTACCTAAAAAAAGAACACAAAATGGCAATTACAATTTTTTTCTTACCAACACATGAAGTGTACCTATTATTATGATCACACTGAAAACGTATCTGAAACACAAAATGATCTCTTTTATGTTATATTATTATTCTATGTTACAATTAAGTTTATTTTATTAAAAACAAATAGTTTAAGAACCGATGAGAACAAATTTTAAGTTTGAAACAATGAATAAAACTGTTTTCTGTTACCTTAAAGTCAGAGTTGATGTGTGTACCTATTAATATGATCAGGTGTGTATGCGGTACGAGTAAACTTAAAGCTTAAAGCTCGTTGACTATTTACAAGTAGCATACACAAAACAAAAAATGCAAAAGTACTCGTGTATTGGCTAATTATTGTATCGGCGAGCTCGTGTACTGCATAGTAGAAGTACACGAGTCACCCCGAGTACTTGTTGCCGAAGTCAAAGATCTGTGGCGGGCTGTTACAATCACAGCCCGTACACGAGTAACCTCAGTACGCTAAAACAACAACTTGTGAGAGCAAAATAGATAGTATGATTTTGGCAGCATTAAGCCTGCAGCTGTTTTGTTTTAGTTTTAGAGTTCTTGCAAACACAACAACAAGGCGAGTAAGCCGCGAGTATTTTAGTGTGTAACTCGCTGGATACTCGCCTGTGGCCACCCTAAAGCTCGCTGTTACACGTATTGCCGACTGCTTTATATGTTTTTTGGTTTCTTACATATTTTCCCCAACTTTTAAGCTTCTTCTTTATTCTGAGTTAGTTCTTCCTTTCCTCAAATTCATTTCTATACTTTACTTTTCATTTCTTTCTGACTTTTAAATTGTTTCATCTTTTTTAAATCATTTGCATAATTATTCATTTTTTCCTCCGAATTTGGAATGCGATGTTGTTAAAATTTGTTCAGGCTTATTCAAACAATTTAAATATTCTAATTGTTTTAACAATTGACAAACAAAAAAACCAGCTAATGAGCATTTCAGTCTGAGTAAATTACATTTTTCAAAACTTTTGGCAAAGATCTGCTAATTGGATTAGCAGGTGCAGTTTGCGAAGCGATAATTAATGTGGAAATTCAACAAAGTAACCAACTTATGGAGAAGATTTATGCTTTAAGACCCGAACAGGGGCAGTCACAATTAGCGGTGTGTGATTTTTAATGCCAAAAGGAAAAGGGTCTCGTGCCGTCGCTTGCCTGCAACTGCTCCAGATAGTGATAAATTACCAAAGAGGCCAAAGCAAGTGGTAACCAGTTTTACATATGTATAAAAAGAGGAGACCAAGACCAGTCTCTCTCTCTCTCTCTCTCTCTCTTTCAAGGTTGACCATGATCGTTGCTGCAAGATGCACTCATGCATACAAATTTTCTTCGGGGCTTCAGTTTAAATTTATGACATGAATATGCATAAATGTGTTGCCAGGGGTGTGGCTACGCCAGTAATAAGTGTTAGGTCTACAAGTGTTTCCTTCAAAAACAAAAAAAAAGGGTGCATTCCTGCTGTAGCCTATTAAACGCCCCTCAACAAACAATTACACGATGGTCTATAAAGAGCTCGACTGTAAACAGCAATTATTTTAGTTTTATGCTTCAACTGTTGCCTTTTTTTCTCTACTTACATCACCGACTTCTTCTCTAATGACATCGGCTGCTTTGTAGACCTCTTCCTTTTTGGATATGTCCACCACATAGCCTTTACAATAGCCGCCCGCCTCTTCCACAATTTCCACAGTTTCCGCAATGCCTAAAAAAGGTAGAAGAAAATATTTAAATATTACAATTGTTTTTAAGAAAGCCAAAGAGAGTGCGCTTACCCTGCTTGTTGATATCCCAAATGATGACTTTGGTGCCCATTTTGCCCAATCTTTCGGCTAGCAGACGACCCAGACCATTACCACCTCCTGTAATCAGAGCAATATCTGTGCTGAGCTCCTTTTCGGGATAACCAAAGGCTATATAATAGAGATCCTGAAATTATATTAAATTTGTAATTAGTATTTAGCTTTGCCTTTACAAAGATCAATGAGTTTGCCTTGACAATCAACAAACAACACAAACAAAAGTAATGAACTTGCTGATGCTGACTAAGCAGGTTTACTGGAAATTTTTACTAAAAAATCGTGTTTTCAAATGATACAGCATATAGCATGATAGGCAAAAATTTACATTTCAGTCTAGTCATGAATTTGGAGACAGAACAAAACACAAAGCATTCATTTCCGTGCCTTCTTTTGGTTTAGATTTAGATTAGTTTTTGGGTTAGGCCAACAATTTATGGGTCATAAAATTGGAGCCCTTATTATCATATTTGGCATAAATTATAATTGCTTGTTTCCTGTTGCATGTTTAAAAATGTGACAAAATGTCTGTCAACAGGCAATCTCACAATCTCACTCATCATCATCAACAACAACCAGCAACATGTTTCTTTTTTGATTAATAATTTTTCTTGTCTTATTTATGGCTTGTTTTTGGGCGGGGGGAGCTTTGCAAAAAATAATAAACCGAAAGAAAGGAAAACACCGGCCAACCGGGTTGCGACACATTCATTGTTAATGTCAAAATAATTGGACACGCTCGCCAGCCCGTCCCCTAGTTGGTGGCTTCGCGTGTGGCACAAAAATTTATGAGCTCTCTGGTAATGGTGCTGGCGGTGGCAGCAGAAAGTGCTACCGTTAAATGTTATGTTAATGCTGCTGCTGCTGCAGCAGCCGCCCAAGTTCGTTGCCAGAGTCTTTTGTTTTGTATGTGTTTTTTTTTTGTGTATTTTGCCGCTGAGTAAACAGAAGCGTGTGAGCCATAAATTTTGACAGCTTATTGACACTAAGTAAGACAGCGAAGCCAAAAGTTTGACTCTCGCGGATCACTTTAAAAGGCGACAAATTGTTGGTTATTAACACGCATCCGCGAAGTGCATAACAATTGAAGTTTTGTTTATTTTGTGCACTTTGCCGCAAGAGATTTATGTTAACATCGTACATGATATTACAAAAAAAACACAAGAAATTTTACCAACAAATTAAGACCTTAAAGCGAACTGTTACTTGGGATGAATTAGGCTGCCTTCACACTGTTTTATACATGACACATGATAATCTAGTAGGCCAGCATTTCCACATGAAATTCTATGAATTTGACAAGCTATTCAAATTTAAAACTTATCAAAAAGCAGGACTACTAGACCAAGGAGAATACTCCCAAAACCTGCTCTCTGTAAAGGGTCGCTATATTTGACAGTATGAATGTAAACGTCGTCGAATAAGGTTGTGTAGCACACGGAATGTTGCTGTACCTAAAGACGAAAGCAGAAGGGAGCTATAGTCAAGGAGCACAGGCGTTGTGTTAAGCAGTTCGAGCGTAATTTGTGCTAATAAACGAAAAGTGCAGAACGTAAAATGTTTTCTTTTTTTTTTTTGTAACATTTGCCTCTTTGAGTAGCTGTTATCTGTCTCAGAGAGCCGAGAGAACGAGTTGAATAAAATTATGGCCCCTCACCACAACGGAGTACGTCACCTTATAACCAAATTCACCTTGTACTGGACTATCATGTCTCATGTGTCGAACAGTGTGAAGGCAGCCTAACTTACAAATATCAAATACCTTAGGGATTCAAAATTGAACCGACAAGCCTTCTACAAAGCTTCCTAAAAAGGGTAATTCTTAGATTTTTGTTTATTTCTATTCCAAGCTGACGATTTTGCTTCATAAAGAGTCTCAAAAATAGATTTTCAATAGCTTTGACAGAATAATTTGTGGTAAACAATATTATTTATGAAGAACTTTCGCGTTGGTTATTTCGAATTGCCATCTGATCTAAATGTTTGGATCTTAAACCTTTGCAGTTCCATTTTATTTGATTGCAAGAAGTGGCTGTTGGCAAACCTGTAGTCCTAAAACCTTGTGAAGTAAGAAGGTTTCTGCAATTGTACTTTATAGGAACTTTTTATTTCTAATACGAATCAGTTGAACGCAGAGTTTGTAGTCATGAATTCGTTTTATAAAGTCAATAGTCAGCATAAACGTAAGCTGTTTGCAGAATTTTGTGCATTACTAAAGGGATTCGTATACAACAACGATTTGGTTGCTCTGCATCTATTGTCTTTAATTTTGAATTTTCATACTTTTAAGTTATAACAAAGCGTGCTATAGAATACCAGTGGCGTACGCAAGGGGGGGGGGGGTTGGGTTTTTGAAAAGAATAAGATATGCTAGAAAGGTAATAAAATCGATTTGCAATAATGCTGCAAGGTGGAGGTTACAATCTCTTCAAATAGTTTAGGAATAGCGGAGAGCTTAGCTATGCCTCAGATTTTTCACATTTTTTAAGGAAAGGAATAATATAGGACTCTTTCCAAAGAGTTGGAAAGACTGAAGAATCAAGTCAAGCACAGGTTTGCATAAAGAACAACAGCACTCTTTAAGAACACAATGTTATAAGAAATGGAGTAAAATGGAGTGAGGAATAAGTTGATTGAAAAAAGTCGGCGAATAGGTCGACGGTAGCGGAATCATTGCTAGCATTTTGGTCACCCAGAAAAAGAGAAGAAGGTAATGATGGAGATCTACGCTTAGAGTTCACAAAGCTATAGAATTGTTTAGGGTCCTCTGCAAATTGAACTTTGCATCAGGCAAGATAGTTCTTATAGCACTCAGAGTTAAAAAGTGAAAAGTTATTTAGTTACAACAGAACTAGTTCGTTTATACTTTTTGATGCATCTAGACCAGAGGTGTCCAAAATGCCAAAAGCCTATCCCATGGGATAGAAACTCATAATTCTGCCGTCTTCGCAGATACGCAAATACGTGTGTTCTATAAATAGCACGCTCAGCGGCTTGGTCTCTTATGATGCTCGTGTTCGGCTTTTTGTTCTCTCACGAGACGTTTGTTTCTTGCTCATGTTGAAATGTCAGCTATTTACTTCGTGTTTCGCTGCTACGCACACAAGCGCAATGCTTGGTTGTGTGAGTTTGGACACCACTGATCTAGACTTAATATTTTTCAAATTAGAAAGTCTAGGACAGTACCAAGGAGGATTAAGTGACGCGGGAGAGGTTACGTTATTAGGAAAACAGATATCTAAGAGAGAATTTGTGGATTCGTAGAAAAAGGTAAAAGCAAAGTCTAAAACAACCGCATTGTACAAAGGAGACAGTCTGCATTTTAAACATTTTTTAGACGGTGAAATGCATTTGTGCTCAACATGAAATTTTAAAAGTTTGATTTTCGTGGAGACGCAGTTAATTTACATATGTTGCAATTCGTTTTCAACAAAAAAATTTTGGAAAATGATGCAGGAAGTAAATGACAAAATTCAATATTTTGACCGTAATTATGAAATCATTTGTAATCAAAATAACCTTAACACAGTCATTTAGACCAAATATGTACATATGTATGTATTTTGCTATTGGTCTGCTTTATGAGCCTGGAAATGATAATGCAGTTGAATTCTAGCGGTAAGTCAAAAATTGTTATTTATTAGAGTACACAAAAAGTAACAAAAAAAATTTACCAACAAATTTTATTAAACCCCCCTTGAAAAAAATCTGCGTACGCCACTGTAGAATACCATCGGTATAATCGCATTATAAGCAGGTCTGCAAACCTAAAAATATTTGCGGTGCTCCAGTTCGCGGTTTCCAACTAAAATTTACCAATGGCTAATATAAGGTTCTCAAAAAAGTCTTGCGGTATTTCCGCAAGCTTGTCTTTGCAAGCGCGTAGTTCTAGTTGTATTCGTCGCATCGGTTCACGCTAGAGCTTTTTGGAAAGCTCTTTTCACGCTTTGTTTTTAGTCGTTCGTGACTTAGAGCGTCGCAAACATGGAGCAAAATAAAGAGAAAATACGGCATATTTTACAGTACTACTACGATAAAGGCAAGAATGCATCTCATGCTGCCAATAAAATTTGTGCAGTTTATGGACTCGATACAGTTTCTATTTCCACCGCACAACGATGGTTTCAACGTTTTCGTTCTGGTGCAGAGGTGATCGAAGATGCGTCACGGTCCGGAAGGCCTGTCGTCGAAAATTGCGATAAAATCGCTGAATTGATCGAAAGAGACCGGCATAGTAGCCGCCGTAGCATCGGCCAAGAGCTGGGCATGAGTCATCAAACCGTTATAAACCATTTGAAGAAGCTTGGATTCAAAAAGAAGCTCGATGTATGGGTGCCACACGACTTGACGCAAAAAAACATTTTTGCCCGTATGGATGCATGCGAATCGCTTCTGAATCGCAACAAAATCGACCCATTTTGAAGCGGATGGTGACTGGCGATGAAAAGTGGGTCACTTACGACAACGTGAAGCGCAAACGGTCGTGCTCGAAAAGCGGTGAAGCTGCCCAGACGGTGGCCAAGCCTGGATTGACGGCCAGGAAGGTTCTTCTGTGTGTTTGGTGGGATTGGCAGGGAATCATCCACTATGAGCTGCTCCCCTATGGCCAAACGCTCAATTCGGACCTGTACTGCCAACAACTGGACCGCTTGAATGCAGCACTCATGCAGAAGAGGCCATCTTCGATCAGCAGAGGCCGAATTGTCTTCCATCAGGACAACGCCAGGCCACACACATCTTTGGTGACGCGCCAGAAGCTCCGGGAGCTCGGATGGGAGGTTCTTTTGCATCCACCGTATAGTCCGGATCTCGCACCAAGTGATTACCACCTATTTCTGTCCATGGCGAACGAGCTTGGTAGTCGGAAGTTGGCCACAAGAGAGTCCTGTGAAAATTGGCTCTCCGAGTTTTTTGCCAATAGGGAAGCGAGCTTCTATAAGAGGGGCATTATGAAGTTGGCATCTCGCTGGGAACTCGTCATCGAACAAAACGGCGCATATTTGACTTAAATCGCATTATTATAACCAATTTTATGAACAATTGAAAATTCAATAAAAATACCGCAAGACTTTTTTGACAACCTTATATTTGAAAATTGTAGGTTCAAGGTTTTTGGGAGAAGGTATTGGTTTGAACCATTTGTCAGGAAAACAGGCACTCTTGCAGATCTCTAATACTCAGTACTGGATACTCAGTACTCTATTTACAGTACTTAATAGGATTTCAGTATCGAAACGTTAATGTAGAAACCATAAAGCGTTCGCGCAATATTTAGATTGCTGCATAAAAATTGTAAAAGTTAATTGGAAATTAGCTGATTGTCTAATGTCGTGTAGAGTTTGCCTTTGCCCACGCAGCATCTAACTTCTCTACATGCGGCGTTTACTTGTGTTATTTTTACAGTTTTTCTGCAGTTTTCTGCATTCTACATTTAGCACGCGCAATTTAGCAGGACGAAATACGTTTCGTTTAGGATTGACGTTTCTACACTCGCCGTGTAGCCTCTGTGTACCCACTTTCATCACTAATGCAAACTACTGTCCAAGTTTCCAATTTGGGCTGTCTGTAGATTACCAATCAGTCAGTCAGTTTATGAAACCAGATTATCAAAATGGGAACAATATAATATAATGAAAGGGGTCAATCTGGGAGAATGTACAGTGCGGGAATTTATTTCGTAATGTAATTCGTCCAATTTTCCCTGTGAAAGAAAACTTTACTAAGCCTAATATTTTTGGTGAATGGTTTTACCAATGAGTTGCTTAAAAACTTAACTTATCCCAGATTTATCCATTGCTTCGACTGTTCCTTGGGTTAGGAGCCAATGGTCCGTCGTATTGCGGTTTTATTTTCATTGTTTAACTTTATTTGTTTCTTTTCCGATGCATTAAAATTTGCACAGCTACAGAAGATGTGCAGTTGTAAGTGACGTTGCAGACTAAACTAAAAAATTTTCCAATTTGACTTTGATATTTTTTAGATTTATGCTTAAAAAAAGTAGCGTTTTCCAAAAAGTTATTTTATATCAACATTCACTTCTTAGGTCAACTGATTGTTATGGACTTATCCCTTTTTCAATTAGCTCGATTATTCACATTTAATCAAAGAAATTTTGTGCAAATGAACTGAAATGTCAACTATATCTTAAACTGGTCATGTTCTTCTTACAAGGCAAGCGCAAATATTTAGCAAACACCAAGCTAATGGACAAACTTGTTTGTATCACTTTACATCTCCCTCTCTCACTCGCTCACTCACTCTTGGAAAGAATTGCGAAAATCTAAACGACAAGTCGTGCTTCGCCTGCAGGCAGCAGTTCTAAAGCCAACGCAAAGCTGAAAGTGAAACTGCCAACTGGCTTGGTCTTGCCTAACCCAAAATCAAAAAAAAAAAAACAAAACAAAAATGTTGGATATCGAGCTGCACTCGACTCGACAGGCAGCTGCCACTGAATTAGCCACTTTGGGTTGAGCGTAAAATGCATTGAGTGAGTTTTCAATGAGCCAACACTAAAGACTTAAGACACGAACTTGCCGCAAAAGCAAAACATTGTAAACGGATGTGGCAATTTTCATTGCTGCCACCTCACAGCTGCAGCTCCCCCTCTCTCGGAGTGACCTTCTTTGGCAACCAAAAATGTATGTGCATAAAACTAGACAGCGAAGAAATAACAAAAAATATAATAAACCTGAAATTGAACCCACCACGACTGCACATTTGCCCGTTGCATTTGGCTAGAAGCGACTTCTCTTCCCTCCCCGCCAACTACACTTGAAACTATTTTGTTTTGCTATTGGCAAATGATTTTTTGCTTGTTTATGGCCAGCGGATTGCTTGGCCTTCAGAAATTATCGTGTTTTCATTTATGACTCTGTGAAAATTAGCGTGGAACTAGTAGACGCTATTTTGTGTTGCAGTGTATCGTCTGGCATAAAGTCATAAATTTAATAACAATCAAGTTCTAAATGTACAAAGTGATGCTGCAATCTTGACTCTAGAGTGGCAATTTGTTAGCTGAAATGGATACTCCAAGTGTTTGACTGAGCGACAAATTGAACGGATATGTTGGTGGTGATTTATGGATAGTTAATTGTAGACTTAAGACATGGGATTCTTGAATGAAATCAATTAAAGTTTACAAAGAGCCAATTGGGTGATGAAAGTTGACGGAACTCGCAACTCTGTTAGTCGTAATCAGTCTTGTCTGTATAGATTAGGGTTTCAATCTGTTTTATCGAATCCACATGGTCGCTTATAATTTCGTATTACAGTGAATAACTTTAGGATGTTCCGAGGCGGGATCGAACTAAGGACCTCTTGTTCAGTAGGCACCACAACTGGGCACAGCTTTCATTGATAGCTATCAAAAAGGTTAACCATGACCGTGTATCTCTGGCTTTTGTTTTTTTAGCAGCCCTGAGGTTCAATAACTTATCTCAAATTTTGAGCAAGCTGCCATTGAAAGCAGACAGCGTTGTGAATTTAAAGGATAAGAGACGCTGCACCGTCTGCTTGGATTATTTTATATCCACGTTTGCGTTAACTATTTATCATAATGTTACTGTTTTAGTGACCTTTGGATTATTAATCTTAGAACTTCTTAGCAGGCTCGAGGTCAATAAGTTATGATTTTCATCATAACGTTTCTAAAACAAGATCCTAATTAACGATATCCTAATACTGGGCAGTTTGAATTGGAAAGCACAGTCACATCCACACAGATGGCTCAAGAAGGTGGAGCTTTCCGTTAAAACTTTGGTTAAGAAATTTCTATTTCAGACAGTCAAGCGACAATATAGGCCGGCCTCTTGAGGATCACTGTGTTATCAACCACAATGAATAACAACAAGAGTGGGTATCATGGGACGCCCGGTACAAGCAAAGCCCTTTAAGATAAGCATGAATTTAACTGTTAACTCAGTGTTAAGTCGAGGTTAAGTCACGGTTAAGTCACTGTCAAGTCACTGTTAAGTCACGGTTAAGTCACTGTCAAGTCACTGTCAAGTCACTGTTAAGTCACTGTCAAGCGACTATTAAGTCAGTGTTAAGTCACTGTCAAGACACTGTCAAGTCACTGTCAAGTCACTGTTAAGACACTGTCACCCACTTTCCCCACACTTCCGCCCACTTTCAACTTTTTTCCTTCTTTTTTGTGACCCGTGAACAATGATGTCATTTTATGAACGCTGTTTTATCTCAAGTGTGGCATCTTTTTGGGATCAACTTACAATCTTGTGGGCTACTTTGAGAATCTTTTGATAATGCTTTTAGATCAGTAAGTGCTTACTTTAGGCACAGTTTTAATTTATTTTGGTAACAGTTCGGGACCATTTTTCTAACAATTTTAGATCATATTGGGAACAGTTTGGTTATATGTACATTTGGTTGCGTTTGAGGAGAATTTTTGGCTCTTATACTTTTTTGGCTCTTTGGCTCTTTTAAACTTTTTGTGAACGGGTGGTTTTCTTGGATTTCGGGCTTTTATTTACACACTATTTACACACACACGGGTTTTTATATACACACGGTTGTTTTGTGCATTTTATTTACAGCGTCTCTTCATTGATCCGTCTGTCTTGTCTCGTCACGTCAGTCTAATCCAGGGTTCCCCAAGCGGAGAGCGCGAAAATGTCACTGTGTCTCTCTCTAACACACGGTGAAGCATGACTTCGGCAATCACTCGATGTGAATTGGCATGTATGTTCGTGCCCCTGGGGCTATCGCTGGGGAACTCTGGTCTAAGCTGTTCTTCTCTAATTCAAAAGACTACACTTTAATACATTTTTGAGTTCTCGTAAAAAGTCAGAGCTTGCAAAATATGGTCAACCAATTTAACAAACTCGCCCACTTTCTCAACAGAGCACTTGATTTTGTTTTTTTTGTGTTTTCTGTTGTGGGAAACACCCGAAGCTATAGTACGATAACAGCTTGATGGGGATAACCACGCTTGCCTCCCAACAGCTGTGCATAAGCAACTGAGCAAAAGGAGCCAAGTGACAGCGCAAAGTGTCTTTTTTGTTGTTGTTGCGCAAAGTTTTTGTTGTCGAGGCAAGTTCTTCTGATTTAGCATGCTGCTAATATTTTCTGTTTTACAAACCTATTTGGAAGGCAATCAAAAATTGGAGAATTGCTGGACTAAATTTGCTTTTTCATATCCGGCCAAAATGGGCTGAACACCACACAATTTTTCTCCACGCCATGTGAGCGGAGCGCTTGAGACTTCTGTTGGCCAAAATGGAACTGACATTTTTGGATGGCCTTTACTTTTAAAATGTCCACATGTCAATCACGCTGGTGAAGAAAGTCAGTGCCCCAAATTGAGGTTATGTTGCTTTGCTGTGCATTTTGAAAAGGAAGTGACATTTTTGGATGCGCTGTACTTGTGAAATGTCCCATTCAATCACGCATCGCCTCAAATAGAGGTTATGTTGCTTGCAGTGTATTTTGAAAAGCTTCCAGAGGTGAGATTACCTGAGAAGACACCTGCTGATACAATTATGATAAACTTTGAAAAATTGAAAAACATTTAAATAAAACAATTCAAGTTAAATAAATGTATCGAGCAAAAAGGAGACTATCAGGGGTGTCCTGGAAATCTCCAGAGATTTTCGTATAATCGATTGCACTTCGAACTTAACTTGGAGTACTTTATTTGTGAAGTGAAAAGAATAAGACCGGCTACCAGATCATATGGAAGGGAAACCGTACGCATTAAATCTCTTTGGCTTTGAGCAGGCGGTTTCAAATCTCTCAACTTTCGTCATCTAATCTAGTATCCCGGCATATTTGTGCCCATTTACATATAAAATCAAACAGCTATAATATGAAATGCTAACGTTTATACGAAAACCTCTGGAGATTTCTGGGACACACCCGTATGTTGAGAAAAGAAACAAGTAGTAGAGGAAAAAAATATTTTTTGTATTCAAATTGTCACTGACTTATCAAACAGCCCTCGAGTGGTATTTTGGTTGGGATGTGAAAATACCAAACAAAAATACCAAAAATCTTACGTTAAAGTAAGCAAGTTTAAGCCGTTTCGTGGACTTATAAGCAAATTCTAGAGAAAATTCGGTCCGGGGATCCGAAGCCGTTGTAAAGTGTAAGGTTTGATTCGTCGACCGTCTTCAGTACTCATCTCATAGAAGGTTCGAGTCTGGGTTTATAGATTGTTATAGCCTGATTCCATTGACGTATATGTATACATATGTACATTTGGTCAAATGTAAATATTTTTGACACGGTTTAAATGGCTTATCTTCGCTTTAAAAAAATCGTTGAATTGTTTGGGAAAGTTGATTTGAAAGTTAAGGAGTACTACTTTCTGATAATATCAACGAAAAAAAAGTAAAATAACGGATTTCCCACGAAACGCGACTAAAAGGGGTCAAAATAGGCATTATAAGAATCTTTAATCTCAAAGTAGATTCGTGTTCACCTCAGGAAAATCATTTAGAATCACCACCAACCCTTCAATATAGTGAAAAAAGTCTAGTTTGGCTGCCTTGTGTTATTTTTTCAGATCATAATATTGAGAAAGTTGTAAAAGTTCTTTAGAAATAGACTAAAATTATTTTTTGAATCTTTTTTTTGTATAAAGAAGGTCCAGTTAGGGGTTAGGTTAGGAAGGTTAAATATTTGAAAGGTTCAGTTCATTGTTCGGTTCGAGGAACCCAAAAACCCCGAACTGAACCGGTTCTTTGGGGTTATATTTGTTTATAACTATATTCACAAAATCACAAAGTAGACTGGTCGTCTAAAGAGCTTCATTTTCAAAAAAATGGTGAGTCGATTTTCGATGAAGTACAACCAAAATTAACCTACGTTATTGCAATTCGCAGTATTCGGCCAAAGACTACTAAAAATAGTGCCGGCAAATTCTCAAACCCACCTGTATAGACGACCTGTCTCCTAAGTCATATTGTGTGTGCCTTGTTACTTATACTTATGATACTTGCTACTGAGAATTGTTCAAAGTATTAGATTTATGAAGTGTTAATGAATATCAATTAATCAGTGCACACGTGATTTGTATCTCCCCAAGACACACCCACAGGCCATTTGTCTTTCTTTTATAGGCGTTGCCAAGTGTACAAGGCCGGGGGTAACAGCTAACATAACACTCCTATGCACATAAAGTCATATGTAACATCATCCAGTAGTAGTAAGACGTTGTATACTTTATTTTACTATTTGTTTAAAGCCAACACTTTCGGTTTCAATTGCGTTTACTTTTTGTGTTACACACACACAAACATACACTTTGGACATGCCCGCGAAAAAATGTGTTGCTACAACAAATCCGCATACATGTATATGTATGTATGTACGTGCCTCTTGCGGCTAGCCAAGCTAATAAAAACAGGCTCTCGGGCGGCCGGCAAAATGCAAAAGTTGAACTAGGTCAACAAGCCAAAGGCAGCAGCAGCAGCAGCATTGAAGCCACGCTGACGTCGGGAATAAGTCGCTGGCTTACCCATGCTCTATTACATGGCTCTGCTGCTGCAGCTTGTAGGTGGAACATTCGGCAAGTTTGTTGCTTAAGTCTTCTGTTTTGTGACTTTTAATGCCACCAAATTATAGATGCAGTGACACACATTTATCTGGCTAATAATACTCTTGATACTGCTGATCAGAGGCCATTTATTTATCCAATCAATCAATGGGAAATTGCAGCGAAACCGCAAATTCACAACTCATCGCTGGAGTTGGATTCGCTGGCATTTATACAATTTGTAAATTTACATGCAAATACAGTTTAACCGGTGACTGCGTTCACGAGTCGTTGATTTTGCATTTGGCATGCAAATGTCAACAATCTTTTTTATTGGCGTCCTCCTCCAATGCAGTTGGCTGGCGATGCTTCAACAATTTAATGGCACTCAGGCATAAGACATCTGTGATGTAGATATATCAAAAAGCCACACATTTAATGAACCAGACATCGGTCAAAGAAACAAAAAGAGGTAAAGTGAAATTTTAATTACACTGCTTATGTAATTGAATTTGAAATGGTGACCCAGTCCGTCAGTTTACTGAGGCCCTTAACTTGTTAGGGTATATGATGATGTTATCAGAGCGTAGATCTAACCAAAAACGCATTAAAAAACAAAAATCTTTTAAGTGTTATCCCTCTCTCGGGCGTCTTTTGAACGTAATTAACACAGCTTAACTTATGGCTAGTCATTCAATTGCTTAGATATTGTAGGTGTTGCTTTGAGCGTGTATCTTGATTAGGTTCAAAAATAAAATATGTTAGTGTCTGGCACGACACTTCAGCTTGCGAAGTGCACAAGGGGGTCAAATGTTATACAAAGAAAAATAGTTTATTTATTTCCTTGATTGAAATTTCAAGGTAGTGCGTAGTGGGAGTCGAGTGTAAACTCAATCAAAACAACAGCAACTAGAGAATAATTGAAGGGAGGAAAGAGGTGGGTTAAAGGGAGTGGTGGGGGGTTAAAGGTGTGGAAGAAGGAGGGAAATATGGTGGGAAAAGGGGTGAAAAGAGGTAAAAAGAGGGGGAAAGAGGTGGAAAGAGGGGAACAGGTACTTGACAGTGACTTAACAGTGACTTGACAGTGACTTGACAGTGACTTCACAGTGACTTGACACTGTCTAATTCCAATTTCTATATCTTCTCTTATGGGTAGTTTCACCTCAAGACCTCAATACTGTGAGCTTATTCAAGATTAATCTAAAACTGGTTAAGGAATTTAATAAGCTTGATCCATTAATGAGCCACTATTTTAATACTCTGTAATCAAAGGTACACAGTCTTCTGCACAAAAGTATTACAAGACTCTAGCTGGATAATGTCTAGTTGTCTGAGGCAAAAGTATGAAGCAGTTCTTAAAAT
Organism: Lordiphosa magnipectinata; assembly: GCA_037044535.1. Taxonomy (NCBI): domain Eukaryota; kingdom Metazoa; phylum Arthropoda; class Insecta; order Diptera; family Drosophilidae; genus Lordiphosa; species Lordiphosa magnipectinata. Next base: position 30,863 of record JBAMBO010002922.1, read on the forward strand.
AATCAAATGAACTTTGTTCCACAGTGAGAGCTATAGTTTTTGAATAATTCACTTATGAATTAATACATTTAGACACTTTATTGGTACATAGAATAAATTAATAAAAAAAGTTAAGAATTTTGTGGAATGCACTTCATTCAGTTAAAAAAGACCTTTGACTAAAAATTAAACATACTTCAACAACTGAATGGGTTACATGCAAACAATAGTTAAGAATTGACTGGTTCAAAATATTTCAAAGTTCATGGAAAAATGAACTAAAAATGATAAAAACTGTACACTAAGAAAAAAATCAATCTAAAGCCACCGAGCGTCAACTGTTAGGTCCAAATAGTTGTAGAATAAGAGAGATTTTCGCAGCCTGAGTACTTATACAGCAACTGTCAGCGCTTAACAATTGACCCCCTACGGCAAAATCGACTAATCGGCCGTGCCAATGTATTATTGAACGAAGAGGTCGTGGCTCGATTCCCAGGAAGGGTGGGTTGCAACCAAAAATTGATTATTTTTGTTTTTTTGTAGCCAAATAATTCTGTATACATAAACAAAATTTCAACTGAAGCTTTACTGATAACTGTTAAGTTGCGAGATGATAAATCTTGTTTTTTAAGATTTCTAAGCTCATTTCAAGGTTTTTCAATCTTGTATTTTTAAGCTTGCAAGGTTCTTGAAAACAAGATTTTCAATCTAGATTTTAGGTTGATTTTATTTTCTTAGTGTACATAAATGCGACTTACTTACTCTAGATTTTTAACTATTGTCTAAGGACATCCCTCTGACATCTATTGTATATTGCCTTAAGCATATTTCCCGTTTTAAAATATATTTGGTTAATTATATTTTGACTTGAGTTTCGAAACTTTTTTCAATTTCTTGAGAGGTAATGCGTATGTAATTGCGTCTATCAAATTTTGTAGCTATTAAATTTTTCAATTTGCCACATTTGGCATACAATTATAGTGGTCAGTTTAGCATCACGATTCTTCAAAAACATTAGTTAGTTATTCATTAGGCTTTCAGATGTTTGCAACTGCCACCCTGAAATTGAAAAACATTCAACTTCAGTCACATTTCAACTAATTTTTGGACTGACCATAGTTGCTCCGATACTGATCACATTTGACAAAAAAAAGCCAATTACTTGACCAATCTTTTCCAAGACTGTTAATCGATATGATAATTTGGTTCAATTTGGTAAGTTAAAGAACGCAAGCACTATGTATAAAAAAACTTATAGCAATATAATGATATACACTGAGAAACAAATATATCAAATGAATATGTTAAAAATTTCAAATCGATATTTGTTAACATATCATCATTACATTTTTAATATCGTTTTGAAACTATTTAGTATCAAATTAAGTAAATGATATTATTATGGATCAGAAAGGTAGGCTTTTTTTGCCTAATGATATAAAAAAATTGATATTGAATGATATTGAAAAGTTCATTTTAATCAGGTGAATATCAAAATGAATTTGATCTTTTTATACCAGGGATGCAAACCGCTTGGAAACAAGGACTGGTTCGGTTCAGTGCCTCACACAGTTTTTAAACCGCCGCACAGTGGCCGATTTTGCGTTGCAAAAATCAAAAATTGAACTCCAACTAGTCCAAAAAACTTTGGCTTATTGAATTTGGTCAATTATTTTGGTTTTTACAGTGGTTCAAAGTTGAACAATTTTTCAAACTGAAAATTAGTTGAGTTATTGATGTTTTACTGAAGTGTACTACTTTTGTACCATATACCAAAGGGAAGGTGGTAGAGAATTGTTGTAGCTTTAAAACGAGCTTAAAGCCATCATTGTAGGTCGACAGTGTGACTCAGGATCGGCTGCCAAAGTGCAAAGAAATAGACAAAACAGTTAAACTTTTTTGAAAACGATTTATTAAAAATGTAGTTGTAAAACTGTACATACCACCGCTACGGTTCGGTTCAGTGGTTCGCCCTGAATTTATTATATATTTTATGAAGGCCCGTTACTGTTTTCAAGTTCGGAATATTATGATTTCAATAGTAAATAGGTGACTCTTTGCACACTATTGAAATTGAATT
>JBAMBO010002923.1:0-35156 GCA_037044535.1 Lordiphosa magnipectinata
AAACCAAAAAGTTTTGCTCACTAAGAATCATTTTCCAACCGATCGGTGCTATGGCAGCTATAAGATATAGTCATCCGATTTTGACCAAAGTGTGCAAATCTGTTTGAAAGCATAAATTATTAATAATGGCCGAGTTTAAGAACGCTAACATTGAAAACAAAAAAGTTTGTCTCACTAAGACCCATTTTCTGACCGATGGTTCCTATGGCAGCTATATGATATAGTCATCCAATCCGGTCGGCTCCGACATATTAGCAGTACACAAAAAACCTCGAAACATGTTAAATTTTATGAGTTTCAGATATTTTGAAGATATGATAGATCGCAATTGTAGACGCGTAAATGGTTAGATCGAAAATTTCTAAATTTTATAATTATTTCAGATTACTCAAGGCAACAAAATTAGACTTTTACCAGTATATTGAAGTTTTGGTGTTGATACTAGATGATGTTTGTGTGCTAAACACGAATCTGTGTTCAGAAATGTTTCATCAGGTGACCTTTTTTAGACGCGTTTTGTGGGGAACCTAAGCTTTTGATTTTGCCTTTCTTATCTTTTAATTTCTTAACTTTAAAATAAACTATTCCAAACATTTCTACGATTTTTTCCAATGACGATATTCCATTTTTAATAATTCTGTACGTTTTCATAAAAAGTCGGATATATTTTTGCTGCCCCCAAGTATGCCCTGGGTGTTGTTGAAAATTTGCATAGAAATTCTATACAGTCAGAAAAAAAGGCAGGGAGAGTTCTAGATCGATCGGGATAGAATTTATACCGTTTTGTCCTTCAAATTTCAAGTATGTTTTGTTCTTGGGTGTACTTAAAATAAGTACAAAACGTTCTAGAATCGAAAAATGACTGTTAATGTTTTTAAAATGAGTACAAACGTTCTTGAATCAAGAACTGTTCGTACTCACAGTAAACCGAAACATTTTAGAAAAGTGCGTACTTACTTCAAGTACAAAGTAGACTTATAAATTTTAGCTCCAAAAACCGTGCTACGAAAAATGCGAATTATTTGAAATCGAATCTGTTCTTAAAATTCCCTCCTGGTTCTGACACTTTGGTTATGGAGTTAGGGTAGATTTCGGACATACAGTAAAACCATCTTGGTCTTTGTTTAATTCATTTCCTTTGGATTTGATTTTATACAGAGGCATATTTTCAAGAGAAAATTGGGTTGGCATTAGAATTTAATGGGCTTAAACCAATTGTGTACTTATAATGTGAACTTTTTATTTCCAGAATGTATTGCAGTTAAATTTAGAATTTATTTGACTTTAATTAAGAATATTTTTCACTTATTTTAAGAGTAAATCCGGTTGGGCTTAAGACCATTACAAACACATTAAAAGTATGATCAAAAAAAATTTAAAAATTAATAAACTTTACTTGAAATAAGAATTTTATATTTGAATCAAGTATTTTCGTACTTACTGTACTGTTGACATCGTTTGTACTTGATTCAAGTACAAAGTTCTTGGTTTTTTTTTTGAGTATACAAAGTGCTAGCCTACTGTAAATAGTAAATCTTCGCCAAAAATAATCGCACAATTTCTTGGAATAGTATATTTCAAATTTAAGAAATAGTAAAAAATTTAAAGCAGAAGTATAGTATCTCCACAAATCGCGTCTAAAAAGTGGCAAAAAAGCTATTTTTGGAAACTTTAAGCTCAAATTACTAAAAATCTCGAAGTGATGGACCATTTGATGGACAACTGCAGCGAGCTTACACATATATTATCAATCACCCATGCTTCATGTGCGGTACGAGTGAACTTAAAGCTCAAAGCTCGTTGCCAATTTTCGTGTAGCACACACAAAACGAAAAATTCAAAAGTGATCGTGTATTGGCGAGTCATTGTATTGGCGAGCTCGAGTACTGCATATTAGAAATACCCAAAATGACTCGTACCTTCGGCTACAAGTCACCGCAAGTACTTGTTGCCGAAATCAATGATCTGCTGCGGGCTGTTACAAGCAAATCTCGTTTACCCTTACTACAAGTAACACACTCGGCGCGAACAGCACGTCAAAAACAAAACAACATGTGAAAGCAAAAGAGATAGCACGATATCGTTTGTATATTTTGCATTTGTATTTGGCGCACGGTTCCCTCTCTCCTTCTTGTGGTAAAGAATGTTTTTAGAACTTGTGGCTCCTTTATTACAGCAACCGTGGCGGGTGAAATTAGACATTTGATTTCCAAGGGCATTTAACACCTTGCAGCAAGTGCGACAGTAAACGAAACAGTTTCGTCGGGTCTTAGAATTTCACACACCACATTCCACACAACACGTTTTCCTTTGCGTCTGCCAGACAAGATGTAATTGCCATTTGCAATTTGCCCAGAAATAAATTCTACATTTTCTGTCATTATGCCACGAAGAGAATCCAAATTGCAATAAATTTTTTATTTCTGTCATTCACCGCTGACAGCTGCTCAGCACATCATATTACCTTTTCGTTGCTGGAGTATCCAGCAACATGAACGAAACCCACAGTTTCTTATCGATAGTTGGCCTATCGATAGCGCGAGTGGATCGAGAGAACAGCCGATACACAGCTCAGGAATATATTGCTTACAATTATTTTGGACGTGAGGATCGAACATTTGGGGGGAATGTTTCTTTGATTTTGTTAAGCTGGGGAACCAGCAGAGTGCAGAGATTGGTAGGGGATGTAGCCAAGGGGACACTTATGCCAAATTGCTGAGGCGGCCTAAGAAATGCCCTCTATGGACACAAAGGTCGATGGGATGTCGTAGGTTGAGCCTGTTTGTCGCCAGATCAGATGCAAGTTAGTTGTATGCACTCATATCAGGGACCTCACACAAAAGACTCTAGTTTATTGAGGGCAGTGAAGCATTACGTACCCCATACCGGGATCCCCTGGTCCAGGAAAGCAAGATAATCAAGGATTTTGGATCGCAACGAAATACCACCACGAGGCTGCAACCGTAGCTGCTGCCAGAGTCACAAAGACTTTCCTGGTCAAGCGGCGGTCCAGAGACAAGCAAAAGTATTTAACCGCGGTATCCGTATATGGGAATCTTGATCCTAGGAGTCGCGGGTCTCGTAGCGATCGTGTTGACTCTTTGAACGATTAACGGCTATGTTCCACCGGTTAGGCCATAGACCAAAGCCAAGGTACTGATCTGCCCACTGAGTTGACAAAATCTTTAATATTAATGTGAATGTATTTAATGTATGTATGCATTTGATTGGCGACCAACCGAGAAGTCATACTACTTTGAAGATTATAGCATTTTAAAGTTGTGCAGATAACAACATGCTGCATTAATGATTTGCGCCATCCGGGCAAAGTGTCATGCTCAGCCATCGGCCTAACATCCTCTAGTACAGCATTAAGTAGCACCTACTTCGCGATGCATGCTTCCCCCGGAAAATATAATTTTTTTTCTCTACATTTATTTAAATTCAAATAATTATCAGTGCTTAACAGCTGATTAATCAGAGTGACCTTGTACCTTTTAGGTGCATGGTCACCCTGCTTTAGTTATGTTCCACACACACAAGAAATAAATTGCAAATTCCTGGCAGGAATTTTCCGCAGTGCTGGATACAGGCCTTAAAGCGCGATTCACTAAAAGTACTCGTCAGTGGCGGCATGAGATCCGCTGGCATCCGTTCAGTCGCGAGCTTTGACAAGCTTTTTCAATTATTACACGAGTGAAAAAAGTGACTTAATGTGCTTTCAATCAGTTCTTGTGTGTCACACCAAAGAGGCGTGCACAAACAAGCCGAGTAAATGCGCGAGTGTACACGAAAATCAACAGGTCTCTGTCTGGAATCAACAGCAACCCTTCAATATACTGGACCTTGTTGCCTAGTGTTATCATTTTCAAGATTTAATAATTGGCAATTGCAGACGAGCAAAGAGAAGGTGTCTGGCAATGGGTTTAAAAAAAACCGCGAAATTTGCAAAAAAAATAATATGAGTTTGGATTGCTATGAAGATGGGTAAATAGGCGGTTAAGTATGAAACAGACCAAAAATTCACAAAAATTTATAATGCGTTAAGATTATAGCAAAGATTTGGTGGTTGGCATTTAAAGACGGGTAAATAGGAGGTGTCGGTCAATCGTTTTAAAAATATGATAAATTTGCAAAAATTCGTATATGGGTTTTGATTGACATGAAGAAGGGTAAATGGGAGGTGTTGATCAAACAAACCAAAAAATCGGGAAATTTTTTAATATTTTATGAGCTTAGATTATCATGAAGATGGGTAAATAGACGGATGGTGGTTATCGAATCAGGGCTGCAAACCGGTTTTGAACCGAATCGGCTTTTTTTTTACTGTGAACCAAACCCTGAACCGAACCACGAGAACGAAAATAGATGAACCCGAACCCCTTCCGAACCCAAACATTAAAATTTATTTGTGTACCCTTCTATGTACGTAACTGCAGAGTTGACAATTAGAAATATAACAATACGGAAAGTCGGTCAAGCCAGACTATGATATACTTTGTCATGCGAAAGTATACACTGTATACACTTTATAGGGTCAGAAATGCTTTGTTCTGGCGTACATTTGCACAAATATTCTTTGTACCTTTGGTACAGAACATAACCGACACTAAATCAGAGAAAACTGGCACAAATTTTTCATCTTACACATTTACATATCGAAAAACTTCATTGCCAGCTTGCCATCAAGCTTTGCCTGCTTCGACTGCCCCCTACAACTCTTTCCTACAAACAAAAACTTCCGTGTAAATGCGGACTAACAATGTATCTAGGCGTTAAGTGAATACCTATTCAGTGTTGCCAACTTTTGCCGAGAAAAAATCCCGTTTTCGGCGGGACGGAGACTTAAAAAAAGCTGTATTTTTCGACAAAAAAGCTGGAAAAAAAAGCGCATGGCTTTTCTTAGTATTTATGCAATTATATATTAAAAATATATTGAATAATCATCAGAGTGATGAAGTTTCTCGTCCTCATCCTTGTCGAAAGCCTCAGTTGGGCTTATTACCTTAAGGTAACTAAGAAGGACCTTATAATCACGCAGCATTTCGCATGTCAACGAATCCCGTATCTGTAACTACACATATTATATTTTTAATGTAATTTCTTAATTTCAGTTTCACTAATATCCAATATCTTATACATAATATTGAATTGAGCGTGCTCACCTTCATTAGATATCTGAGTTTTAATTTTATAATATTAACCTGACTGAAGACACGCTCAACTTTAGCGTTGAACCATGACAAGAACAACATCTGAAACGCAAGCGAGGTTAACTCAAAAAGTCTTTGATTACCTCCAGAGTCCTTGGACTTTCAGCGTAGTTCTTCCATTTTACTAAATTTATATCATTACATTGACCCTTCATTTTCCAACATCTTCTACGAAAGATACTTCCAAACTGGTAACAATACTATGTTTTTTTGGTCTTAGAATGTTGTCAAACGAAAATATGTAAATTTGTTGAAGAACGCTAAGATTGTTAGGTAAATCCAAAAAGTAGATCAGTGCCTGAGCTTCAGGTGCTTTATAAGGTCAACTTAAAAATTTGTGCAGCAGTCTTGAATAGATTTCTCCAATTCGCTATCGATATGAAGCATAAATCTTTGAAAACAAATTTCTGAAAATCGTCTACTTGTATTATATTTGTAAGTTGAAGTTTAGTAAAGGTTTCATTGTCATATTGTGCATTTGCAATAACTGCAGTAAACTCAAGAGGTATCATTCTTCCGGAGCCCAACCCTTCAACTCAGGGTTCTGCAGCCAGACTTTACGACTTTTTGTTTTGAAAACTTTTGGCATATTTGTCATACGATCTGTAAATTTGGCTAGCACTTTGAGATGAATGTTTTCTGAACGTTAAAGGTGGCAGTTAGAGTAGATAAATGACTAACAGAGGTGACAAGCTATCGATTTGCTTATAAGTTTTGCAAATGACTCCAAAATAAAAATAAAGCTGAAAAAAAGATGAAATCATTTTAAAAAAAGCCAGAATTCCCGCTTCCCGCTGTTTCTAAGTTTTACCCGCAATACGGTTTTAAAAAAGCTAGAAATTACGGGAAAAAAGCTGATTTGGCAACACTGTACCTATTGTATTGTTATTTTAAATATACGGGGAAAAACGTGCAACGAACCAAGGTTCGAACCAAAACCAACGCCCAAAAACCTCGAACCTCAAATTTCCGAACCTTAACCGTTGGTTAATTTTGGTTCGAACCAGCAAATTTTGTTAGGTTTGCAGCCCTGGATCGAATGGATCAAAAATCGCGAATTTTGCTAGATGAAGATTCGATAAAAGGCCATTGTCAAGTAAACTTCACTTCTTCGTTTTGTGTTTAAAATTGTAAAAGGGGCGTAGCAAATCATGCCGGGTACCTGCTAGTACTACATAAATGTATATATCTATATAATAAGGAATTCTTGTATTTGTTCTAGACTTACTCACTCAAACCAAGTTTTTTTACTTCCTAAAAAGAGTTGTAAGCATTTTGTTTTTTTTATAGTAATTCGATAAGTAATTTATTAAAATTATTTTATATTGATAAATAAACTAAACAATTGGTTGCAGCAGATGTGTGTTCTTAGCTTTTAACAAAATGTATGTAAATCTTCTTGCCAAAAAAAAAATATATATATATATGTAAACAAATGGTAAGACAAAGACATGTTCTAGCTAAGGTTTTTGTTTGTTCAAGTAGAATTAAGTAAAATGTTTTATTTCTATTTTGTGTGTTTGTTGTTTAATGTAAAAATGACTAAAAACAAGAAAACTAAACCAAAAATGCATTTACTAACTGTAGAACCTGACTGCACTCTTTGTTTTTTTTTTTAACGTGTGTTTATATATATGTATAAAAATACAAAAATACAAATGAGCAAACTTATGTCTATTGCTAAGCACTCCAACTTAAGGTAATATCACTAGACTTGTAGCTTAAGATTTAGTAAATGGTTGCGTGTGTGAGGGACCGAAAAAATGCCAGAAAAACCAAACACAAATTCAATTACGCATACAACATGATGGGTAAAATGCAAAAACAATAACGGGAACGCTGCTCAAAGCACACGCTCACCCAGCGAGGGGGTGCGCTGGATCAGCATGGAGGGTGGCTTGGCCTGCATTGTGACGCTGCTTAACTGAGCATCGAGGGCGGCCAAATCGGCGGTGGTGGAACGAGACAACTTGGTGATGGCTTTGGGTGGGGAGGCGGCAGCCACTGCGGAGCTAGGCAAACCGTGCGGCGAGGCATCGGGCACCAGGCGTCGCAACAAACCGCCCACACAGCCCCAGGGGAAGGTCCTGGAAAAAAAGGTGAAGGTAAATATTATGCATTATTAAAACGAAACACATTAAAGCAAGACCATTAGGCAAAGGTAATGGGCGGCGGGTTTGAGTAGAGTGGGAAAGCATCAGGGAGACTGGGATTTACGATTTTAGTGGTATGAAAAAGAATGCTCACTATTTGTCTGTTTCACTTACCATTTGAAGGACAACATAAACTTGAGGAAGCCGGGTATAACAGACAGTTTCTCATTCTTCTTAATGGCTCCAATGACACGATCGGCCACATCGTTGGGATTCAGTGTGGGTACCCATCTACAAAAGGCAAACAAAACTGTCTCACTCGTTCTTTGTTATCCAAACGATCACTTACCTTGCATTCACATCGTCAAACATGCCAGTTGCTTGTATAAAGAATGGACAAATGCAGGTGGTTTGTATATTGGTATGTCCAAGGACTTCCAGCTCCAGTCTCAAAGCCTCATCAAAGCCAACCTGTAATTACGCATAAAGTGGTAAGTATGGCCTGGTTGGAGTTGACCGCACTTACCGCTGCAAATTTACTGGCACAATAATCGACCAATTTGCTAATGCCCACATGGCCAGCCAGTGAGGCAATTGTAGCAATGTGTCCTCGTTCATTCTCGATCATTTTGGGCAGAAATGCTTTTGTGGTCTGTTGGCAGTGACAGCGATTAAATACAAGAAACTATTAACTGCATATTCTCATGTTCAACTTACCCAAAAGTGTGCTATAACATTCACATTGAACGAGCGCTCGATCAGATGGTCGGGCGTATCCAACAGATGCAGACCAGAGACAACGCCGGCATTGTTGATCAGCAAGGTAACCTGCAAAATGTTTGTGCAATGGAAATATTAAGTAGTTGTTGTTTTGCTTGAGGTGTTTCTTTGCCATTAAATAAATGTCAAAACAAATGTCAAGAAAAACAATTTGCATTTATCTGGCAAATATTGCACAACTTCTGCGGGTCCGCAAGTAGTTGCTACAAGTGCAAGTACGAGTACATACAAATGTTTTGTATGTGCTACTAACACGAAAAACGCATTCTTGTTGACGGTTGGTTGGTTAATCAGAGAGGCGTTAACCAGCCCAAAGATAAATGTCTATAAACAAAATTGCATAACAGAACTTGAAAAAAAATGTGCATAATTTTTTTTTCAAATTAAGTTTACAGATTTCATGTTAGATATTTAGTTCTAGGCTTAGACAGTTGGAGCAATTTTAAGGCCGAAAATTAGTGTAGTTCAGCTACAGCAGGGCTTATGTATTTTTGTGGTATTGTGTAACTTATTAAACCTGGAGAAGTCTAAAACTTTTTAGTTGGTTTTAAAATAGAAATTTCGTGAGTTATCTTAAAGAGGAGGAATGAATGTAGAATAACGAGAAGGCCAAGCTAACTTCGTCTGTGCCGAAATTTTAATGCTGTTTTTGACATAAAAATCAAAAATTTTTGTAACTAAAACCCATTTCCGACAGATAAACATCTGATTTCGACCAAATTTCGAGAATATTTTTGAAAACATATCAAATTAACAATCGCTGAGTTTAAGAAAGACGAAATTTAAAACCAAAAAATTAACTAAGACTCATTTTCCGACCAATCGGTCCTTTGGCAGCCTTAAGATATAGTCATCCGATTTGGACCGAATTTTGCGAAAGTATTTGAAAGCATATAGAATTAGTAATCAGTGAGTTTAAGGACGCTTACATTAAAAACAAAAAAAATTTCTTACTAAGAACCATTTTCGACCGATTGGTTCTAAAGCAACCATAAGATATAGTCACCCGATGTCGATCAACTTTTCCAAATTATTTTTGAAAGCGTTTAGTATTAAGAATCACCGACCTTAAAAACGATTTACTTGAAAACCAAAAAGTTTTTTCACTAAGACCCATTTTCCGACCGATCGGTCCTATGGCAGCTATAAGATATAGTCATCCGATTTTGACCAAAGTTTGAAAATCTGTTTGAAAGCATATAATATTTATAATGGCCGAGTTTAAGAACGCTAACATTCAAAACAAAAAAGTTTTTCTCACCAAGACCCATTTTCAGACTGATAGTTCCTATGACAGCTATAAGATATAGTCATTCGATCTTGACCAAAATTTGCAAATCTGTTTGAAAGCATATAATAATTATAATGCCGAGTTTAAGAACGCTAACATTGAAAACAAAAAAGTTTTTCTCACTAATACCCATTTTTTGACCGATGGTTCCTAAGGCAGCTATAAGATATGGTCATCCGATCCGGTCTGTTCCGATATATTAGCAGCGTGCAATAAAAAGAAGACTCTGTGCAAAATTTCAGCTCGATAGCCTTAAAACTGAGAGATTAGTTTGCGTAGAAACAGACAGACAGACGGACGGACAAAGCTCAATCGACTCAGCTCGTCGCCCTGATCAAAAATATATATAGTTTATTTGGTCGGAAATGAATATTTCTATGCGTTGCAAACTTCTGGGCAAAATTAGAATACCCTTTGCAAGGGTATAAAAAGACAAGTAAGATAGTTGGACAAGCCCGACTATATTTTACTCTATACCCCCAAAAGTTTGTATATATCTGATCAGTTAGAAGAGGCAAAGCACCCGTAAAGTGTGTGAAGTGCTGCCCATTGTGGTTGCGGCCAGTGCTACCCATCATAATTGTTTGTATTCCTTATAACTCGACTATTGTTCATACGATCTTCACCATTCATTTCACATATTGATAAATAATACTAATAACTAAATATGCGTAGAGGTTACAAACCATCTATCTGCAAAACTGTGGGAGATATGACGCTTTTTCCATATTACGGGCGCGTGGCAAAAATTGAAAATAAACTTGATCTGCCTGCTAGTATAAGAAATATGGGTCCCACACATGTCAAACCTCTATCTCTAACCATCTCTGAGATCTGCTTGACAGACAGACGAACATGGCTATATCGACTCGGCTGTTGATGCTGATCAAGAATATATTCTTTATAGTGTCTGAAATGATTCCTTCTAACTGTTACATACTTTTGCACAAACTTAATATACATTGTTTACCTTTGGTTCATAGTATAATAGAGAAAGTAGACGCCAACTGAAAGCAAAGAGGAATAAATGGAAAAAGATAGAGAAATGATCAAGTCCTACTTTATTACAGCCCATACAAGCCAAAGCTTGTTCATAACTGACAACTTATATATGTGGTAACTTTGTGAAGTTCTGCTCATGATACAATGCATACAAGGTAGTGAAAACACTTGCTCCATTTCTCATGCGCATAATTTTGTAAGTCTGTGACGTCATTTGACAAATAAGCCATAGGTTGGGAATTTGAATTTTTTAGTTTTAATATGATTTAATACACTGTGGAACACTCAAAATTACAATAAAATTAAAATAAACTAGAGGCATCAGGGAGCAACACCTCATACCCAGTTTTTCTTGATCACGTCAAGTTCGCAACACACAGCTACAACATCTGTTGCTGGTTAAGAACAGGTGAGAGCTAAAATTTTGGAAAATTCACCAAAGATGAAGGGAGTCACCAGAATTGTTATACTAAATTCCTGCCTCCAATGGACAAGTGGTTAGTACCCCGCCCATAGAGATCTAACTTAGAAAATGGAATCAATGGAAAACCACTCGATAGAATTTTGTAATATTTCAAATATATTGAGATGCTGACCAATAATATGTGTCCTTAAGAGATAGTAAAATGCATCGAATAACCTCGATAGTGGGTACCACATTTGACATCACCCATTATCGAGTCCATATAGGCCATAAACTAGAGATAAAAATAGACCGAGTTGCGTTTTTAAATACACCATCGAAGCCTTAGTTCGCGGGATATGGGTATCTTTGTACAAGCAATTTCCTTGTTCTATGTTTTGTATTATGAGTTTTGCCCATTGTTCTGCTTATAACTTCTCCATTGTTTATCTGATCGTTTCCACACTTGGTGAATCAATAAACTATGCTGGTTACTAGACAGCGGATTTTCCCCATTTTCAGATAGATTATAATCTCTAAACTTTGCAGAAGGAATATTAAAATTGTCCAGATGTTTGTAACCCATAGAAGAAAGCCGCACCGTCCACAAAAAAATGGTTGTGGCTGATGAACTATCATTTATATACATCAGTTTTCAACCGAGGCATCGCAAAGGCCTCAACCGAGGCACCGCAAAGTCCTCAACCGAGGCACGCAAAGCCCTCGACGCGAGGCAACACCAGCAATGAACATAGAATCAAGCCACAGTCCGAACACTCAGAGAAAAAATAGAGAATTTCGCTCTTGAATCAAGAGCATTCGTTCTCAAAAGTACGGTAAGAGTGAAAATTCTTGATCCAAGAGCGAAATTCTTGATTCGAGAGTGAATTTTTGATTCCGACATTCCTGATTCAAGAGTTCCAGCTCTTGATCCAAGTATGAATAATTATTGATTCAAGAGTTTCAGTACTTGATCCAAGAACGAATAATTCTCAAAATAAAAAAATTCAAAAGAATATTTGGGGTGGGGTTGTGGTAGAGACACTACCGACCCAACCCGACTGCCCACTCACCATTATCAACCAAACCAACCCCAACCACCACCCACCAAACTTTGTTTTACACTGTGATTGATTTTGATTCTTTTCTTTCTGGGACTTGAACACGGTACCTCGAAAGACAGGCGACGGGCAGCTTAACGAGCTCAGCTAACTTCCTTAAGCTAGAATACGCGACGAAATCACACTTATAAATAAACGCAGTTGGCTTTCGTACGCTTCGCACAACAACAAACTGCGCATGCGCTCTCACTCTCTGCGCTCTCATTCTCCCAACGACCAACTGCGCATGCGCCCTCACTCTCTGCGAGAGCGACTCCAACGCTACTCTCTCAAAGTTAAGTTGCCCTCACCCCCCTTGCCTATAAAAAACCAAATTGAGAACGTTTAGAACGAATTTATCTCGATTCCAAGAGCGAAATTCTTGAAAATTCAAGAGCGACTAATTTTTTTTTCAAGAGCTTTCGTACTCAAATTATTCGTTCTAGTTTTTTCTTAGGGAACGAATACCCGTCACTCTCAACTATGCACGTCCTGAGATCATCAGCCAACTGGGACAATTTCCGATAAGTCGTGACGATATCACTGAAGAGCGAGATGTGGCAACCTGCCAGCCATATATCGATAACTTTCGTAGCTGATGAACTATCACCTCTATACTTCAGTTCTCTGCCGAGGCTCAAAGATGGCTAGTAGCGGCAGAATGTGTGTGCTCTGTTACACTCTGTTAATTATGGTTAATAAAGTACAAATATTATAAACGTCAGCTTAGATACCCCGATAGATATATGGGTTTAGTTACTGTGACTAATACGTGTAACTAACTTTATTTAAATTGTGCACTCTTACAGTTGCTAGATGTACAAATAGTGAATTTCCTACCGAACTCATGACTGTGTTAATCGGTGAATACTGATTTGCAAGTAAAATGGCTGTAGTCTGGAGAGAGCTCTCTTGCTCTCACCAACACAAGCACACTTTTCTGTCCTCTTCATTTGACCGGCACTGCATTAAGCCAGGGGCCTGCAAAACATAGTTGTTTATTTAAGCGTTGCGTGTGTATGTTTAGCCACGCGAGAGCAGCTTCTTTGTTATTGCAAAAGAGAGCATTATAAGCTTGCATACTGTCGAAGTCGCGCCGCGTCGCTGCCGCAGAGCGCTGTATACACATTAGATACGGACGCTCCGGACTTTGCATTAAACCCAAGTTTTTGGTTTGAACCTTGCTTCACATCTGAATGCCGCGTTAAGTAGTAAAGAATTTCTTTGTAAATCTTTAAAGTTTGTGTGTGTACAAAATGATTAGTTCTCAGAACCTTTTTCAAAATGAGCATATCTGGTTCTGGTTGTAAGACGTTTTGTCCTGGCGAGTTTTGCAGCCTTGCTTTAAATACAGAAAATCCAGCCAATACAATTTTACTTCCAAAGCTATCAGACTACTTATATGTTCAGCTCTTAGACTGCAAAAGTGATAATTTGCGCATAACAAACATTATACAATGTTTCTTTTTTTGTAAGTGAAATCATTTTTAATAAAGATGCGCCAAGAGCGTTGAGCGTGTCAAGGTCTAATTGCGAATAATGTAAAACGCCTGAAAGTTGAGTTATGGTTTCAACAATTAAATGCGCCATTGTTGCCAGTTCAAAAAAAAGTTAACAACAAGTGCAACATGTCGTTAAGACAGCAGCAGCATCAGCAGTAACAACATGGATATCCAGACCAGGCCGAGTTCAAGTGCACTCGGGGCAGGGCTGGGGCATACATTGCGTATGCGCAATTTCAAATTGCTGAACAAAAAAAACTAAACAAAAACATTTAACGAGGCGTGCATTAAGACAACAACAACAACTACAAAAAAAAAAACACCCAGTAAACTCATTAAAAAATATTAAATGTAATAATTCAGAGAGCAACAACAAACAAAAAAGCAACGCGTCATCTGCATAACGCATGACTTACTAAGCAGTTAAATGTTTTTGCTCTTTGCTGCTGTTTTATTTTTGTTTTGTTTTTTTTTATTTTTTCAGCTGTTTTTTAGTGCGTTTCAGGTTCAACTTGACTGCTGCTGTCATTATATAATTCGTTCAAGCCATCCAAATTGGCTCTTGACAACTTCATTGCGTTCTATTCAGTAAACATTTGGCTATTATTTGTTTTTAATTCAAGTCAGTTGAACTTTGGTTAAATGATTTAAAAGGGATTTCGGTTAACCATTTTTGAACTTGTCGGCTGCTGGCCAAGCATGAAAAAGTTGACTTTAGCATTTACATAATAATGGCAAAAATTATGTGTATTATTACAATTGTGTGGGTTAATATTTGGCAGATTGTCTTTGTTAGTAAGAACTGCGGTTAATGTTTGCTCATATTTTTTTTTTTGCCACTTACCGCTTACTTAGTTTCACAGCGAAATGCCAATGCAATGCCGCAATGGATAATTAAAGGGTAAACAACCAAGTGAAACAATGAAAAGAGTTGCAGAACAGTAAGCGCTGGCTACTTTTTCACGACGCTAATTAATTTAAGTCAAGTTAAATGGGTACACTAAAAGTGTTTTTCACTGTAGTTTCAAAACGAACGACGCGTTCCCAAAATGCACAATAATTACTCAAAGAAAACCCATCCATTTCATTTGTGCCATAATTTGTGTTTTTCGTGTTTGGCATAATTAGAAATATGAATTTGGTTTATTAATAACCGCCAATAGTCTCCCGCACAGTAGCTCCACGCACTAAATACACGAACTGCATGAGGTTTCATAAAAAAGTTTAGTGTTGTTGCTTTGAACTGAACAAAACCAAACACACAAGATTAAGTAAGTGTACTTATTTAGAAATCATTCCTTTTAGTCTCTGCACACTGAGCACATTTTAGAGCAGTAAGGTCCAAACTCACACAATCAAACATTGCGCTTGTGTGCTTAGCAGCGAATAACGAAGTAGACGTCACAACAAACAAATGTCACGACAAAATGCCTCGTGAAGTAAAACAAAAAGCCGAACACGCGCATCGTAAGAGAGCAAGCCGGCGAGCGTGCTATTTATAAAATAGAGTTCCCCAAGCGATAGCTCCTGAGGCACGAACATACTCGCCAATTCACACCGAATGCTTGCCGAATCATGCATCACTGTGTGTTAGAGAGAGACACAGTCACATTTTCGCGCTCTCTGCTTGGGGAACCCTGCTATAAAACACACGTATTCTCTCTCTTTATACGTGTGTCGGCTACGACGCCGGCAGAATTATAAGTTTTTGGACACCACTGTTTTAGAGTAACGTATGGAATTTGATAATAAGGTGAAATGAAAATAAACACAGGCCACATCTAACATCTGTCAGTCAATGCTCTTAAAAATGTGTTGAATCAAAAATTATACAAAAATAAATTGACATGAAATTTATTAAACATTTTCTCAAAAATATCATGTTTAAGAATCTTAGGGTGGTAATTGAAAGGCAGCTATGCGTGGTCCTTTTCCCGTAGAAAGACTATTTGGGTGTTTTGGGACCTATTTTGCGCATTCTAATGCTCAAGTAATCGTCTTTCAAGTCTTTCTTGCTAAATTAATCAATATCAGATGTTGGGCGTTTTTGTATATATTCATTTGCTGCTCGAAATTTTTGAATTAATGTCAATTTGGTCCTTTGCATAGAAGATGAAAAGATCTGCATCATGTCCGGAATGGGGTGAGCAGCTTTTTAAGCACTATCATGATTTTGTGGCAGCTTCCATGCAAGGCGTTTTCAAGTGTTATTTTTAGCCGATTTAATATATAAAATTAAAATATATTATAATGCATAAGTTTCTCTGCCATTAATTAATTTCATGAGGAACGTGTGGAATAGAAACATTTTGTTTCAAGAGGTTAGATGTTGCTCAGTGGAAATAGGTAGGTAGATGCTTTGATTCTCCCTGAACGAGCCAAACAGGCCTGTTCCGGTTTGCACTTCCGAAAAATGTTAGAATTTGTTAAATGTGCTGTTGTATAAAATTGATTGGGTTAATCAGACTAAAACTTTTTATTTTAAAACTAAAGCAGCGATGCCCAGCCGTATGCTCTCTGGGTACGTTTTGTTTTTGTAATTGCACCGAAGATAGGAAATCAATTATCGTATACATACAAGGCGCGAGGTATACAAAACGACACACATGCAAACGAATTCGTGTGTATGCGTCGCGTAGAACAAAAACCGGGATAGTACTCTTCTTTGATTGGTGTTTGCACGCGCAAGCAAACTGACCAACAACAATTTCATGTGATTTTGTTGTCGCAATACCCAATTTCAATGTGATTTTCATATTCTTCCTTTATTGGTATTGGTGCTTTCCTTTGTGAGTATTGGTGAGTGCTCTGCCGTATGCTGCTTGGGTTTGATACGGATTTCCATGATTGTTCAATAGAAAAGAGAACATGTCAAAAATTCGAATTCACTTTAGTGAAAACGGGAACATGGCAGAAAGTCTTCGACCCAATTCCGAAGTAGAATGATTGCTGTAGGGAGGGTACTATCAAGAATTTCATATCTTTGACGGCATCTTCCCACAGTACCAGTAGAGAAATGGTGCCGATTACCTGGTTTTCGACTCCATTGGCGGTACACACCCGCAACCCTCTTCCTCTCTGAATCAAGTGTCCGCGTTTTTCCAGAAACCTTTCTGTCCCTCGGCCTATACAATTCACTGCTGCACCCGAATCTGTTAATGCCGTTATCTCCTCTCCATCTACCTTAGTTTTCGCGAAGAGTCTATTGCAGAGATGGGCATGCACACATATCGTCACACTTTTCACACGCATACAAGCACAATTTGCGTGCGCCGCATTCGTGCTCTATAAATAGCTTTCGATGCTTATAGCGTACGTGTGTTTTTGTGCAGTCGGCCGCGGCAGGGGTCCTATGCACGCGCTTCCTCGTGTGCATTGGAACGTCGCGACGCGCCCATCTCTGGTCTATTGTCACTGGTTTTGTTAAGGACTGCGGCGATGACTTTCCTTTGAGGCTCTCGTGCCCTTGCTGACAAAGGTCTTCCTGGTACCATGAAGGCGGTTTTCTCCCGACTTCTTTCTCCAAAGGAATCTGACAAAAAGCGTGTTTTGTAACCGGTTCAGGAAACCTTCAATGTGTGGTAACGGATAGGCGTCCGTGGTGGTCCTTTCGTTGACTTTCCGAGCGTCCAGACACATCCATGCCTTAGGACCTTTCACCACTAGGGTCACTGGTGAGCTCATTGATTGCTTTGGTGTAGCCTTCATAATTCGATATTTAACTATTTAGAGGTTTTCCAAAATGGGTACAAAACCACTGAATTAAACCAAGCCTGATGTTCGGCTAGCTACAAACACCAAATTATGAACCGATCTGGTGGTTCAAAATGACTATGAACCACTGAAACGATCCAATCCGAAATCCGAAATGGCTTTAGGGTATTCTCAGATGACATAAGACAGTTGTTCAAAAGCATTTAGCTTTCTGAACTGTTCAAAAGTGTTTTTTATTCATATGAAAAATTTTGACGAAAATAACACTAGGCGACAAACCTCGAGTATTTTGAAGGATCTGTGGTAGTTCTAGATGATTTTCGTGTGTTGAACGTGAATCTGTTTTCGCAAATGGTCCATCACGTCTAGAATTTTGGTAATTTGAGCTTAAAGTTGCTTAAAATGTTTATTTTAAATCTATTTAGGGGCGTTTTGTGAAGAACCTATACTTCTGTCGTATAGTACTATTTCTTTGCTTAAAAATATATGGTCCCAAACAATTGTACGATTTTCTTAAGCGAAGATTTTCCATTTAGAATACATGTGCTAGATGTGACTGTACTGTCCATAAATGTGCATTTACAGCAAACCGTAAAATTTAAGAAAATCCCGGTCTTAATTCAAGTACAAAATATCTTTGATTGAAGACGAAATAGACTTACAATACGAGCTCCAAAAAGTGAGCAACGGTAAAAGCGGAAATTTTTTAAGTGAAATCTGTTCTTAAATTTTCCACACAATTCTAACACTTTGGTTATGGAGTGAGGATAAATTTCTGACCTACAGTAATACCAACTTGGTATATTTATTCATTAATTAATTGATTAATTAATTTCCTTGGGATTTTCCAGAGAACTAGTTTCAGGAACAAATTGGGAATAGCTTCAGAATTTTATGGGCTTTAACCAAGAACATTTTTTTCCTATTTAATGAACTTTAGAAAGCTAAATAGCTTCAAGAATGTATTTAGGTTTTAATTAGTCTTCAATGAAGAATATTTCGTACATCGGGTTGTACTTATGACCATGACAATCTACAAGAATGATCAAAAAGATTTTCAAATAGTTCGGAATGTACTTTATATTTTCCGAAATGGTGTTAAATCAAGAATTTTATGAAGAAAATAGGTTATCGTCTTAGCAGCAGCTAAGCAGACTTAGTTAAGAATCTACGTCGCATCAACTTTTCAACTCGAAATATTTCGCGTCGGGGGAACGGCCTTTAAAACCAATTTTGAAATTATCAAATTTGATTTGGTATTTGGAAAAATCACTATAAATCATTCCTAGCAGAGAAATGCAGCGAGCTTACACGTGTATGCTCAATCACCCTTGCTACATATGCGGTACGAGTAAACTTATAGCTCAACTAAGTTTCTAAGTTAGCTCGTTGACTATTTACAAGTAGCATACACAAAACAAACAAGAAAGAAAGTCGATGAAGCCCGACTATAACATACTCCGAACCCTTACCCTCGCATTTGCTCACGAGTCAAGAGAGGCAATCTTAGTGAGAGAGAGAGAGAGAGAAACTTAGACAGCGCACAACGCGGTGCGCACAACGCGGTGCGCTCTCTAAGTTTCTCTCTCTCTCTCTCTCTGGGGGGTGTTAACTGGCCGTTTTGTGCTCATAACTTGAGTATCGTTCATCCGATCTTTATCATCGATAAATAATTTTGTTTACTAGATATCTCTAGAAAGTACGAACCATCTGTCATCAAAACTGTAGGAGATATGACGTTTTTTCCAAATTGCGGAGGCGGGAGGGGGCGTGGCAAAAATTGAAAACTAACTTGATCTGCCTGCAAGTATAAGAAATACATGTCCAATACATGTCAAACCTCTATCTCTTACCATCTCTGAGATCTGTGCGTTCATACAGACGGACAGACAGACGGACATGGCTATATCGACTCGGCTGTTGATGCTGATCAGGAATATATATACTTTATAGGGTCGGAAATGATTGCTTCTCCCTGTTATATACTTTTGCACAAACTTAATATACTCTGTGTACCTTTGGTACAGAGTATAAAAATGCAAAAGTACTCGTGTGTTGGCGAATTATTGTATCGGCGAGCTCGTGTACTGCATAGTAGAAATGCACGAGTCACCGCGAGTACTTGTTGCCGAAGTGAAAGATCTGTTGCGGGCTGTTACAATCACAGCCCTTACACGAGTAACCTAAGTACGCTAAAACCACAACTTGTGAGAGCAAAATAGATAGTATGATTTTGGCAGTATTAAGCCTGAAGCTGTTTTGTTTTAGTTTAAGAGTTCTTGCAAACACAACAACAAGACGAGTAAGCCGCGAGTATTTTAGTGTGTAACTCGCTGGATACTCGCCTGTGGCCACCCTAAAGCTCACTTTTACACGTATAGCCGACAGCTTTACAAGGTCATGTGTTTTTTAACTTTTAAGCTTTTTCTGTATTCTAAGCTAAGTCTTCCTTTCCTCAAATTCATTTCTCTACTTTCGTTTTCATTTCTTTCTAACTTTTAAATTGTTTCATCTTTTTTAAATCATTTGCATAATTATTCATTTTTTCCTCCGAATTTGGAATGCGATGCTGTTAAGATTTGTTCAGGCTTATTCAAACAATTTAAATATTCTAATTGTTTTAACAATTGACAAAAAAAATAACCAGCTAATGAGCATTTCAGTCTGAGTAAATTACATTTTTCAAAACTTTTGGCAAAGATCTGCTAATTGGATTAGCAGGTGCAGTTTGCGAAGCGATAATTAATGTGGAAATTCAACAAAGTAACCAACTTATGGAGAAGATTTATGCTTTAAGACCCGAACAGGGGCAGTCACAATTAGCGGTGTGTGATTTTTAATGCCAAAAGGAAAAGGGTCTCGTGCCGTCGCTTGCCTGCAACTGCTCCAGATAGTGATAAATTACCAAAGAGGCCAAAGCAAGTGGTAACCAGTTTTACATATGTATAAAAAGAGGAGACCAAGACCAGTCTCTCTCTCCCTCTCTCTCTCTTTCAAGGTTGACCATGATCGTTGCTGCAAGATGCACTCATGCATACAAATTTTCTTCGGGGCTTCAGTTTAAATTTATGACATGAATATGCATAAATGTGTTGCCAGGGGTGTGGCTACGCCAGTAATAAGTGTTAGGTCTACAAGTGTTTCCTTCAAAAACAAAAACAAAAGGGTGCATTCCTGCTGTAGCCTATTAAACGCCCCTCAACAAACAATTACACGATGGTCTATAAAGCGCTCGACTGTAAACAGCAATTACTTTAGTTTTATGCTTCAACTGTTGCCTTTTTTTCTCTACTTACATCACCGACTTCTTCTCTAATGACATCGGCTGCTTTGTAGACCTCTTCCTTTTTGGATATGTCCACCACATAGCCTTTACAATAGCCGCCCGCCTCTTCCACAATTTCCACAGTTTCCGCAATACCTAAAAAAGGTAGAAGAAAATATATAAATATTACAATTGTTTTTAAGAAACAAAAGAGAATGCGCTTACCCTGCTTGTTGATATCCCAAATGATGACTTTGGTGCCCATTTTGCCCAATCTTTCGGCTAGCAGACGACCCAGACCATTACCACCTCCTGTAATCAGAGCAATATCTGTGCTGAGCTCCTTTTCGGGATAACCAAATGCTATATAATAGAGATCCTGAAATTATATTAAATTTGTAATTGGTATTTAGCTTTGCCTTTACAAAGATCAATGAGTTTGCCTTGACAATCAACAAACAACACAAACAAAAGTAATGAACTTGCTGATGCTGACTAAGCAGGTTTACTGGAAATATTTACTAAAAAATCGTGTTTTCAAATGATACAGCATATAGCATGATAGGCAAAAATTTACATTTCAGTCTAGTCATGAATTTGGAGACAGAACAAAACACAAAGCATTCATTTCCGTGCCTTCTTTTGGTTTCGATTTAGATTAGTTTTTGGGTTAGGCCAACAATTTATGGGTCATAAAATTGGAGCCCTTATTATCATATTTGGCATAAATTATAATTGCTTGTTTCCTGTTGCATGTTTAAAAATGTGACAAAATGTCTGTCAACAGGCAATCTCACCATCATCATCAACAACAACCAGCAACATGTTTCTTTTTTGATTAATAATTTTTCTTGTCTTATTTATGGCTTGTTTTTGGGCGGGGGGAGCTTTGCAAAAAATAATAAACCGAAAGCAAGGAAAACACCGGCCAACCGGGTTGCGACACATTCATTGTTAATGTCAAAATAATTGGACACGCTCGCCAGCCCGTCCCCTAGTTGGTGGCTTCGCGTGTGGCACAGAAATTTATGAGCTCTCTGGTAATGGTGCTGGCGGTGGCAGCAGAAAGTGCTACCGTTAAATGTTATGTTAATGCTGCTGCTGCTGCAGCAGCCGCCCAAGTTCGTTGCCAGAGTCTTTTGTTTTGTATGTGTTTTTTTTTGTGTATTTTGCCGCTGAGTAAACAGAAGCGTGTGAGCCATAAATTTTGACAGCTTATTGACACTAAGTAAGACAGCGAAGCCAAAAGTTTGACTCTCGCGGATCACTTTAAAAGGCGACAAATTGTTGGTTATTAACACGCATCCGCGAAGTGCATAACAATTGAAGTTTTGTTTATTTTGTGCACTTTGCCGCAAGAGATTTATGTTAACATCGTACATGATATTAAAAAAAAAAAAAACACAAATATATTTTACAAGACGTTGAAGCGAACTGTTACTTGGGATGAATTAGGCTGCCTTCACACTGTTTGATACATGACACTTGACAATCTAGTAGGCCATGAAATTCTATGAATTTGACAAGCTATTCAAATTAAAAACTTAACAAAAAGCAGGACTACTAGACTAACATGTCTCATGTGTCGAACAGTGTGAAGGCAAACTTACTTACAATCATCTAATACCTGTGGGATCAAAAATTAAACCACCTAGCCCTAGCCTTCTACAAAACTTCCTAAAACGGTAAGGCTTAGATTTTGGCTTATTTCTACTTCAAGATGACGATTTAAACTTGCTTCATAAAGAGTCTCTCTTAATATTTGCGAACTTAAAAGACCTCATACTCAGATGGAAAATATATTTTCAATAGCTTTGACAAAAAAAATTGTAGTAAACTGAACACGAATCCCGAAGGGGTTCGAAATATATTGGAAAACCAAAAATCGTGTTTTATTATTTTATAATGAAGCACTTTAAAAACATTGACTTCGAGCCAGCAATAACCCCCAGTAAACAATATTATTTACGAAGGACTTTTGATTTGGTTATTTGAAAATGCCATCTTTTCTGAGTTGTAGCGAGTACTTATATATATATAATTTACTAAATATATACAAGCGCATGAACGCAACACTTCGTCTTATATGTACATTAAATACATTTCAATACAAGCGCACCAAACATCAGTTCTCAAGTGAAACCTGAGATCTCTTGTTTATCACATAAGCAAAAGGCTGAGAAAGAGCGCATGTCAAACCGCTGAGTGGACCAACTCTTTGTCCTCTTTGCCAGCGCACATATTTACGTACATCGCTTCAGTCTCAAGATAAGGCCTTGGGCCAAGATATTTCTAAATACATAAATCAGTGGAGTTTTGTTTAAACTTGTGGCAGGGTTGGTTTGTGGCTCTGCCCCTACTTAAAACCCTTGAATAAAAGAATAAACATAACACAAGGCAACAAAATCAGACTTTTTCCAATATTTTGAAGAGTTGGTGGTGATTTAGGATGATTTTCGTGGGCTGAAGACGAATATGTTTTCAGAAATGGTCCATTACGTCGAAATGTTTTGTAATTTGAGCTTAAAGTTGAAAAAAATGCATATTTTAACCCTTTTTTGGCGCGTTTTGTTGGGAACCCATTCCCACCTCCAATTGAACAATTTGTTCACTTATATCTCTCATAGATCAGCGAACACTTTTCATATAATATAGAATTTTATATAAGAATTCGTAACAATTTGACATTTCAAATAGTAGTCATATAAATCGACTCCAATACCAAATACTCAAATTTTTCGAAATTCAGTGTGGATTATACAAATTCTGGAAAACTGATGTCTTACTATTTTGCATACTTCGATTTCAAAACGAATTTCAAGTCTATCGGATGAACTAAAATTTTTCCTATAGGAGTAGGTGTCATGTGACGCCGGGTACGAACGAAGCTTGATACTCAGTTTTCCATACTCAGCAATCGATTTATAGTACTTAATACTCAGTACTCGATACTCAGTACTCGATACGCAGTATTCAATACTTAGTACTCGATACTAGTTACTTAGTACTCGGTCTGCAGTTCTCAAAACTCATTACTCGATACTTAGTACTCGATACTCAGTACTCGATACTCAGTATTCAATACTTAGTACTCGATACTAGTTACTCAGTATTCGGTCTATAGTTCTCAAAACTCATTACTCGATACTTAGTACTCGATACTCAGTACTCGATACGCAGTATTCAATACTTAGTACTCGATACTAGTTACTCAGTATTCGGTCTATAGTTCTCAAAACTCATTACTCGATACTTAGTACTCGATACTCAGTACTCGATACTCAGTATTCGATACTCATTACTAGATACTTAGAGCTCGATACTTAGTACTCAATACTCAGTACTCAATACTCAGTTCTCAATACACAGTACTCGATACTCAGTACTCGAGGCTCGCTAATCAGTACTCAGTACACACACAATCCACCTGCTGCAACAGCAAATGTCAGAAAGCGGCTGACTTTGCAAAGATAAAGGCGTATCCTAAAGAAACTGTCGCAAAGACAACATTTTTCTAGTTGTTCAATCAAAATGTTAATTTATTTTACTTGTCGGCGGATTTTCTAAAATCGAATTTTCTAATTCGCATTCTTTGATGTCCTTGTCCCGTCCTTGTGCCCATTTTAAACACAAATGAAAACTACTGTCCAAGTTTCCGGTATTTAGCTCTTACCGTTAAGGCTGTTTGTAGATTGCCAATCAGTCAGTCAGTCTTTCTATCAAATCATTTTATTCAGATTGGAGCAATATAATATAAATAGGGAGCTCAATCTAGGCGAAATTACCAACTGGGAGACAAATTTGTAATGCAGTTTATCCAATTTAACAGGGGGCAATCCTTTGTCCCGGTGGAAGATAACTTTATTAAGCCAAATTGCCCTGAATGCAGTGAATAGTTTTATCAATTAGTTGCTTGAAAATTCAACTTAGCCTTTATCGATGTTCATAACCCAGAATTACAGTTTTTCTAACATTCTTTTAAATGGATAACTGATTTTGTGAATTTAGCAGAAACCTTTTAATTATGCAAATAATGCATCAACATGCAATTGATTTAATTGATTCTGATTACACAAAACAACAAAATTAGACTTTTTCCAGTATATTGAAGGGTCGGTGGTGATTCTAGATGATTTTCGTGTGCTGAATACGAATCCGTTTTCAAAAATGATCCATCACGTCGAGATTTTTAGTAATTTGAGCTTAAAGATACAAAAATTGCCATGTTTGTCTTTGTTTATACGCGATTTGTGGAGAGCCTATGCTTCTGTTTTGACATTCTTTGATATTATCGGAAAGAACTACTCCTTAACTTTGAAATAAACTATCCCAAACAATTCTACGATTTTTTCCAATAAAGATATACCATTTTTTAGTAATTGTATCAAAGTTCACAAAAACCCAATATATTGTTGCTGCCACAATGTTTGTGCAGTAGACAGTTTTGGGTTTTTTATTATTATCGAGACTATGTATTTAAAATGGTATATCTTCGCTTAAGAAAATCGAACAATCCTTTGGGATAGTTTATTTTAAAGTTCAGAAATAGTGACTTAAGATAACTCTGAAAACAGATTCGTGTTCAGCACACGAAAATCATCTAGAATCACCCCCAACCCTTCAATATACTGGACCCTGTTGCTGGACCTGCTTGTTTTTATTTATGCCAATTTCCTTTCATTGTTTGACTTCAATCAACTTTAGTCTCTACTGGTCTCTCTAGAATGTAACCACCTTATTTGTTCCTTTACCGATGCATTATTATTTAGAGATATGCAGTTGCAATTGACGGTGCAGACTAATCTAAAAAATATTCCAATTTGACTTTGATCTTTTTTAGATTTTTGCTTAAAAAAAGTAGCGTTTTCCAATTAGTTATTTTATAACAACATTCACTTCTTTGGTCAACTGATTGTTATGGACTTATCCCTTTTTCAATTAGCTCGATTATTCACATTTAATCAAAGAAATTTTGTGCAAATGAACTGAAATGTCAACTATATCTTAAACTGGTCATGTTCTTCTTACAAGGCAAGCTCAAATATTTAGCAAACACCAAGCTAATGGACAAACTTGTTTGTATCACTTTACATCTCCCTCTCTCACTCGCTCGCTCACTCTTGGAAAGAATTGCGAAAATCTAAACGACAAGTCGTGCTTCGCCTGCAGGTAGCAGTTCTAAAGCCAACGCAAAGCTGAAAGTGAAACTGCCAACTGGCTTGGTCTTGCCTAACCCAAAATCAAAAAAAAAAAAACAAAACAAAAATGTTGGATATCGAGCTGCACTCGACTCGACAGGCAGCTGCCACTGAATTAGCCACTTTAGGTTGAGCGTAAAATGCATTGAGTGAGTTTTCAATGAGCCAACACTAAAGACTTAAGACACGAACTTGCCGCAAAAGCAAAACATTGTAAACGGATGTGGCAATTTTCATTGCTGCCACCTCACAGCTGCAGCTCCCCCTCTCTCGGAGTGACCTTCTTTGGCAACCAAAAATGTATGTGCATAAAACTAGACAGCGAAGAAATAACAAAAAATATAATAAACCTGAAATTGAACCCACCACGACTGCACATTTGCCCGTTGCATTTGGTTAGAAGCGACTTCTCTTCCCTCCCCGCCAACTACACTTGAAACTATTTTGTTTTGCTATTGGCAAATGATTTTTTGCTTGTTTATGGCCAGCGGATTGCTTGGCCTTCAGAAATTATCGTGTTTTCATTTATGACTCTGTGAAAATTAGCGTGGAACTAGTAGACACTATTTTGTGTTGCAGTGTATCGTCTGGCATAAAGTCATAAATTTAACAATAACAATCAAGTTCTAAATGTACAAAGTGATGCTGCAATCTTGACTCTAGAGTGGCAATTTGTTAGCTGAAATGGATACTCCAAGTGTTTGACTGAGCGACAAATTGAACGGATATGTTGGTGGTGATTTATGGATGGTTAATTGTAGACTTAAGACATGGGATTCTTGAATGAAATCAATTAAAGTTTACAAAGAGCCAATTGGGTGATGAAAGATGACGGAACTCGCAACTCTGTTAGTCGTAATCAGTCTTGTCTGTATAGATTAGGGTTTCAATCTGTTAATATCGAATCCACATGGTCGCTTTTAATTTCGTAGTGTGAATAACTTTAGGATGTTCCGAGGCGGGATCGAACTTAGGACCTCTTGCTCAGTAGACCCCACAACTGGGCACAGCTTCCATTGATAGCTATCAAAAAGGTTAACCACGACCGTGTATCCCTGGCTTTTGTTTTTATAGCAGCCCTGAGGTACGATAACTTATCTCAAATTTTGAGCAAGTTGCCATTGAAAGCAGACAGCTTCGTGAATTTAAAGGATAAGAGACGCTGCACCGTCTGCTTAGATTATTTTATATCCACGTTTGCGTTAACTATTTATCATAATGTGACTGTTTTAGTGACCTTTGGATTATTAATCTTAGAACTTCATAGCAGGCTCGAGGTCAATAAGTTATGATTTTCATCATAACGTTTCTAAAACAAGATCCTAATTAATGAAATTCTAATACTGGGCAGTTTGAATTGGAAAGCACAGTCACATCCACACAGATGGCTCAAGAAGGTGGAGCTTTCCGTTAAAGCTTTGGTTAAGAAATTTCTATTTCAGACAGTCAAGCGGCAATATAGGCCGGCCTCTTGAGGATCACTGTGTTATCAACCACAAAGAATAACAACAATAGTGGGTGTCATGGGACGCCCGGTACAAGCAAAGCCCTTTAAGATAAGCCTGAATTTAACTGTTAACTCAGTGTTAAGTCGAGGTTAAGTCACGGTTAAGTCACTGTTAAGTCACGTTTAAGTCACTGTCAAGTCACTGCTAAGTCACGGTTAAGTCACTGTCAAGTCACTGTTAAGTCACAGTCAAGCCACTGTTAAGTCACTGTTAAGTCACAGTCAAGCCACTGTTAAGTCACTGTCAAGCCACTATTAAGTCAGTGTTAAGTCACTGTTAAGACACAGTCACCCACTTTCCCCACACTTCCACCCCCACTTCCAACTTTTTTCCTTCTTTTTTGTGACCCGTGAACAATGATGTCATTTTATGAACGCTGTTCTATCTCAAGTCTGGAATCTTTTTGGGATCATCTTACAAACTTTTGAGCTTCTTTGAGAATTCATATGATAATGCTTTGAGATCACTGTATGCTTTCTTTAGAAACAGTTTTAATTTATTTTGGTAACAGTTCAGGATGATTTTTCTAACAATTTTTGATCATATTGGGAACAGTTTTGTTATTTGTACATTTGATTGCGTTTGAGGAGAATTTTTGGCTCTTATACTTAAACTTTTTGTGAACGGGTGGTTTTCTTGGTTTTCGGACTTTTATTTACACACTATTTACACACACACGGATTTTAATATACACACGGTTATTATTTACATTGTCAATACGGGTTTGTTTTGTGCATTATATTTACAGCGTCTCTTCATTCATCCGTCTGTCTTGTCTCGTCTCGTTAGTCTAATCTGTTATCTCCTCCCGCTTGCGTCATCTATATACAGTGTGACCATCGTCTGTGGCTGAAAATACCTTAACGCCAAAATACTTATCGATATATGTATGTACATTTTGCGGCTATTTTCAAAAATTCCAAAAACTACACTTTAATACATTTTTCAGTTCTCGTAAAAAGTCAGAGCTTGCAAAATATGGTCAACCAATTTAACAAACTCGCCCACTTTCTCAACAGAGCACTTGATTTTGTTTTTTTGTGTTTTCTGTTGTGGGAAACACCCGAAGCTATAGTACGATAACAGCTTGATGGGGATAACCACGCTTGCCTCCCAGCAGCTGTGCATAAGCAACTGAGCAAAAGGAGCCAAGTGACAGCGCAAAGTGTATTTTTTGTTGTTGTTGCGCAAAGTTTTTGTTGTCGAGGCAAGTTCTTCTGATTTAGCATGCTGCTAATATTTTCTGTTTTAAGCCCCATACGGACATCCGAAGCAACGAGAAGTTTCATACAAAAATTGAGGGAAGAAGAAGCAGAAGTTATAACTTCGCCACTTGAACTTTTTGCAAGTACGGAGATCAGAATTTGAATGTCACCCTTAACAGTCAATGTTACGCTTAACAGCACATTTGTGGAGGCTATGTAAACTGGCTGTGGGCCTTATTGCGCTTTGAGCAGCTGACGCAGCATTGAAAATGCACCAAGTTAAGTCAACTCTGCTTCTACCTGCATCGATCAGATGGAATGCTTTTAGTTAAAATGATTTTTTTTAAAATTAAAATAAAACCATGGCAGAAAACCATGAAAGAAAAGCCAAAACGAAGAGTCGTCTGGAAATGATTTCGCACGAAGGAATATTTCTTTAATTTTGGCGTTGAAAGAGCGGGATGTCATTTGGTATCGTTTTCATCCAAATCATTAGGACTTAAATTTTGTAAACAAGGCTTGGGGAGAAGTGTCCGCCATATTACAAAAAGAAAGTATGTACATATGTGAAAAACGAGAGCGTAAGTTAAAGTCGGCTCTAACCGACTTCGATATACCCGTTACTCATGGAAACAAATGTTTAATAGCCTTCCTGTATGCCTGAGGTGGGTCAGCCGAAAAGTATGCAACATTTTTTTAACTCGGCTATTTATCATCCGATCTTGATGAAAATTTCAGGGCTTATAGATTTTGCGAATATAAATGTACATTTTAAATTTGAGATCGATATCTCAAAAATTGTGGGGGATATTCAACATTTTTTATTGTGGGGGCGGGGGTGGGCGTGGCAAAAATTTGAAATAAACTTGATCTGCGTGCAGACAATAGGAGTCTACATTTCAAAATTGGTTGCTCTAGCTCTTCTAGTCTCTGAGATCTAGGTGTTCATACAGACAGACGGACGGACGGACAGACGGACAGACGGACAGACGGACAGACGGTCAGACGGACAGACGGACATGGCTATATCGACTCGGCTGTTGATGCTGATCAAGAATATATATACTTTATATGGTCGGAAATGATTCCTTCTGCCTGTTACATACATTTGCACGACTTTAGTATACCCTTTTACTCTACGAGTAACGGGTATAATTAACACTTTGATCAATTCGATTAAAATTTGTACCAATATGTTACAGTGGCTGATTGCCGAAAAGGCTTTAAGTCTTTGCGGAAGAGCTATCGCTAGCAGATGAAGACTGGTAGTGCCGGTGGTGAGCCAATAGATAGCCCTTCTTTTATGGACTATGTTAACATTGATTGGGAATTCGGCGCATTAATGTCGTTTCTGCCGAATGTAAGCCGATCAATAATATTTTTGTAAATTAATTTAATGAAAGATTCATTATTTTACAATACATTTCAAACGGACTGCTTGCTTCCTGCTGAGTGCCTGAACAATTCTGCAGTGGATATAGAAGAGTGCATTTCTGAGTCTATGCTGTCGTCAACTCAGGTGGGAGACAGCATCGAAGATGGTGCCACGACCAGCAGTTACTCCAATTTCACTTGGAAATATATGTCAACTGGGCATCAAAGCAAAAAATAGATGATCGAGCAGTGTGACCCACCGCCAGTAAAACTAAAAATACCACAAACTTCAATTCTCGGCGTAATTTTTTCTTAATTCTGGTCACACTTCTCTTACGTTCCACGGTGACGATACATATGACGAAGTTAGCTAAATTACGAACTTCGGATGTCCGTATGGGGCTTTACAAACCTATTTGGAAGGCAATCAAAAATTGGAGAATTGCTGGACTAAATGTATCGAGCAAAAAGGAGACTATTTCACTGACTTATCAAACAGCCCTCGAATGGTATTTTGGTTGGAATGTGAAAATACCAAAACCAAATTGACTTCTGAAATCTTACGTTAAAATAAGCAAGTTTAAGCCGTTTCGTGGACTTATAAGCAAATTCTAGAGAAGGTTCGGTCCGGGGGTTCGAAGCCGTTGTAAAGTGTAAGATTTGATTCGCGGACCGTTTTCTGTACTTATCGCATAGAAGATTTTGGTTCGAGTCTGGGTTTATAGATTGTTATAGCCTGATTCCATTGACACATAATTATACATATGTACATTTGGTCAAATGTACATGTTTTTTACACGGCTTAAATGGTTTATCTTCGCTTTAAAAAAATCGTTGAATTGTTTGAGAAAGTTTATTTAAAAGTTAAGGGGTACTAATTTCTGATAATATCAACGAAAACAAAATGAAAATAACGGATTCCCCACGAAACGCAACTAAAAGGGGTCAAAATAGGCATTTTAAGCATCTTTAATCTCAAAGTAGATTCGTGTTCACCTCAGGAAAATCATTTAGAATCACCACCAACCCTTCAATATAGTGAAAAAAGTCTAATTTGGTTGCCTTGTGTAATTTTCAGATCATAATATTGAGAAAGTTGTAAAAGTTCTTTAGAAATAGACTTAAATTATTTTTTGAATCTTTTTTTTTTGTATAAAGAAGGTCCAGTTCGGGGTTAGGTTAGAAAGGTTAAATATTTGAAAGGTTCAGTTCATTGTTCGGTTCGAGGATCCCAAAAAACCCGAACTGAATCGGTTCTTTGGGGTTCTGTTCAGTACAGATTTGCAGCCATGCGTATAAGATATATTTGATTATAACTATATTC
Source organism: Lordiphosa magnipectinata (assembly GCA_037044535.1). NCBI lineage: Eukaryota > Metazoa > Arthropoda > Insecta > Diptera > Drosophilidae > Lordiphosa > Lordiphosa magnipectinata. The sequence continues at coordinate 30,973 of JBAMBO010002923.1, forward strand.
ACAAAATCACAAAGTAGACTGGTCGTCTAAAGAGCTTCAGTACCCAAAAAAGGGTGAGTCGATTTTAGATGAAGTACAACCAAAATTAACCTACGTTATTGCAATTCGCAGTATTCGGCCAAAGACTACTAAAAATAGTGCCGGCAAATTCTCAAACCCAACTGTATAGACGACCTGTCTCCTAAGTAATATTGTGTGTGCCTTGTTACTTATACTTATGATACTTGCTACTGAGAATTGTTCAAAATTTTAGATTTATGAAGTGTTAATGATTATCAATTAATCAGTGCACACGTGATTTGTATCTCCCTAAGACACACCCACAGGCCATTTGTCTTTCTTTTATAGGCGTTGCCAAGTGTACAAGGCCGGGGGTAACAGCTAACATAACACTCCTATGCACATAAAGTCATATGTAACATCATCCAGTAGTAGTAAGACGTTGTATACTTTATTTTACTATTTGTTTAAAGCCAACACTTTCGGTTTCAATTGCGTTTACTTTTTGTGTTACACACACACAAACATACACTTTGGACATGCCCGCGAAAAAATGTGTTGCTACAACAAATCCGCATACATGTATATGTGTGTACGTGCCTCTTGCGGCTAGCCAAGCTAATAAAAACAGGCTCTCGGGCGGCCGGCAAAATGCAAAAGTTGAACTAGGTCAACAAGCCAAAGGCAGCAGCAGCAGCAGCATTGAAGCCACGCTGACGTCGGGAATAAGTCGCTGGCTTACCCATGCTCTATTACATGCCACTGCTGCAGCAGCTTGTAGGTGGAACATTCGGCAAGTTTGTTGCTTAAGTCTTCTGTTTTGTGACTTTTAATGCCACCAAATTATAGATGCAGTGACACACATTTATCTGGCTAATAATACTCTTGATACTGCTGATCAGAGGCCATTTATTTATCCAATCAATCAATGGGAAATTGCAGCGAAACCGCAAATTCACAACTCATCGCTGGAGTTGGATTCGCTGGCATTTATACAATTTGTAAATTTACATGCAAATACAGTTTAACCGGTGACTGCGTTCACGAGTCGTTGATTTTGCATTTGGCATGCAAATGTCAACAATCTTTTTTATTGGCGTCCTCCTCCAATGCAGTTGGCTGGCGATGCTTCAACAATTTAATGGCACTCAGGCATAAGACATCTGTGATGTAGATATATCAAAAAGCCACACATTTAATGAACCAGACATCGGTCAAAGAAACAAAAAGAGGTAAAGTGAAATTTTAATTACCCTGCTTATGTAATTGAATTTGAAATGGTGACCCAGTCCGTCAGTTTACTGAGGCCCTTAACTTGTTAGGGTATATGATGATGTTATCAGAGCGTAGATCTAACCAAAAACGCATTAAAAAACAAAAATCTTTTAAGTGTTATCCCTCTCTCGGGCGTCGTTTGAACGTAATTAACACAGCTTAAGTTATGGCTAGTCATTCAATTGCTTTGATATTGTAGGTGTTGCTTTGAGCGTGTATCTTGATTAGGTTCAAAAATAAAATATGGTAGTGTCTGGCACAACACTTCAGCTTGCGAAGTGCACAAGGGGGTCAAATGTTATACAAAGAAAAATAGTTTATTTATTTCCTTGATTAAAATTTCAAGGTAGTGCGTAGTGGGAGTCGAGTGTCACATCAATCACAACAACAACAACTAGAGAATAATAGAGAGTGTAAGCCCGCATTAGCTAGTGAGTATATTACGGGGGGAATTAGGTGTGGAATGAGGGTGGAAAAGGGGTGGAAAGATGTGGAAAGAGGTGGAAAGAGGGGGATCAGTGACTTAACAATGATATGATAGTGACTTGACAATGAATTGACTATGACTTGACAATGACTTGACAGTGACTTAACAGTGACTAACCAGTGACTAACCAGTGACTTGACAGTGACTTGACAGTGTCTTGACAGTGACTTGACAGTGTCTTGACAGTGACTTGACAGTGATTTGACAGTGACTTGACAGTGACTTGACAGTGAGATGACAGTGACTTGACAGTGTTTTGACAGTGACTTGACAGTGACTTGACAGTGACTTGACAGTGACTTGACAGTGACTTGACAGTGACTTCACAGTGACTTCACAGTGACTTGACAGTGACTTGACACTGTCTAATTCCAATTTCTATATCTTCTCTTATGGGTAGTTTCACCTTCTTGGACTTTGGTTTAATTAAAGCATTTGGTTTCTTTAAGTCTCATTCGATTCAATATTGTGAGCTTATTTCAAGATTAATCTAAAACTGGTTAAGGAATTTAATAAGCTTAAGCCATTAATGAGCCACTATTTTAATACTCTGTATCAAAGGTACACAGTCTTCTGCACAAAAGGATTACAAGACTCTAGCAGGATAATGTCTAGTTGTCTGAGGCAAAAGAATGAAGCAGTTCTTAAAATAATCAAATGAACTTTGTTCCACAGTGAGAGCTATAGTTTCTTTTTTGAATAATTCACTTTTGAATTAATACATTTAGACACTTTATTGGTACATAGAATAAATTAATAAAAAAGTTAAGAATTTTGTGGAATGCGCTTCATTCAGTTAAAAATGAACTTTGACTAAAAATTAAACATACTTCAACAACTGAATTGGTTACATGCAAACAATAGTTAAGAATTGACTGGTTCAAAATATTTCAAAGTTCATGGAAAAACGAACTTAACAACTGACCCCCTACGGCAAAATCGACTAATCGGCCGTGCCAATGTGTTATTGAACGAAGAGGTCGTGGCTCGAGTCCCAGGAAGGGTGGGGAGGTTGCATTGCAACCGAAAATTGATTATTTTTGTTTTTTTTGTAGCCAAATAATTCTATATACATGAAAAAAAAATTTCAACTGAAGCTTTACTGATAACTGTTAAGTTGCGAGATGATAAATCTTGTTTTTTAAGATTTCTAAGCTAATTTCAAGGTTTTTCAATCTTGTTTTTTTAAGCTTGCAAGGTTCTTGAAAACAAGATTTTAAATCTAGATTTTTGGTTGATTTTATTTTCTTAGTCTACATAAATGCGAAAACTTACTCTAGATTTTTAACTATTGTCTAAGGACATCCCTCTGACATCTATGGTATTGCCTTAAGCATATTTCCAATTTTAAAATATATTTGGTTAATTATATTTTGACTTGAGTTTCGAAACTTTTTTCAATTTCTTGAGAGGTAATGCGTATGTAATTGCGTCTATTAAATTTTGTAGCTCTTAAATTTTTCAATTTTGCCACATTTGGCATACAATTATAGTGGTCAGTTTAGCATGACGATTCTTCAAAAACATTAGTTAGTTATTCATTAGGCTTTCAGATGTTTGCAACTGCCACCCTGAAATTGAAAAACATTCAACTTCAGTCACATTTCAACTAATATTTCGACCGACCATAGTTCGATACTGATCACATTTGACAAAAAAATTTTAATTTAAAATAACTCCAAGGCCAATTACTTGACCCTTTTTTTCCAAGACTGTTAATCGATATGATAATTTAGTTTTTCAATTTGGCAAGTTAAAGAACGCAAGCACTATAATAAAACTTATAGCAATATAATGACATACACTGAGAAACAAAATGATATTTTACAAATCAGTTTTACTCCGATATGACCAAATATCAAATTGATATGTTAAAAATTTCAAATCGATATTTGTTAACATATCATTATTACATTTTTAGTATAGTTTTGAAACTATTTAGTATCAAATTAAGTAAATGATATTATTATGGTTCAGAAAGGTATGTTTTTTTTTTTGCCAAATGATATGAAAAAATTGATATTGAATGATATTGAAAAGTTCATTTTAATCAGGTGAATATCAAAATGAATTTGATCTTTTTATACCAGGGATGCAAACCGCTTGGAAACAAGGACTGTTTCGGTTCAGAGCCTCACACAGTATTTGAACCGCCGCACAGTGGCCTGTTTGGCCGATTTAGCGTTGCAAAAATCAAAAATTGATGCTCGATTTATTTGACCGAATCAATTTAATTTAATAAAGGGAACTCCAACTAGCCCAAAAAACTTTGGCTTATTAAATTTGGTCAATTATTTTGGATTTTACAGTGGTTCAAAGTTTAACAATTTTTCAAACTGAAATTTAGTTAAGTTATTGACGTTTTACTGAAGTGTACTACTTTTGTACCATATACCAAAGGGAAGGTGGTAGAGAATTGTTC
>JBAMBO010002924.1:0-66174 GCA_037044535.1 Lordiphosa magnipectinata
TTTTACAATGCTGACATGCCGATTTTGCTCGCTTAACAGATTTTCGCAAGTTTATAATCCAAAATTTACACCTTATCTCATTTACAATAAGCTCTTCGTTTTGGTGGTGGTAAACTTCATGATACCATTTTACAATTAATTCAGTCAATGCGTGGTGTGACGGCAATATTACTGGATGACGTGATCTTTCCGATATGGCCATAGCATAATCCAGCCTTCCTCCAACAGTTATAATTCCGTCTGCATTCAATTTAGGCGTTAAAGAATAAATGCAACTATTCTTTGAGACAGTTCCTGACTCATTTAAATCCTCGATCTCCTGTCCATATGCTTGTTTCTGGGCTATTTCACATAAGATCACTTCTGCCTTGAGCAATTCACGAAATGTTAATTCTCCTCGATCTTCTATATGGCTTAGTCCACGACATTTATGTACAAATCTCCATGCCCAGCCCATTGTGCGTTTCAGACGTAGGTAATTCGAAAATCGATTCAATTCGATCACTGGTTCGCTAAACACAGCCATTACATTTTTTTGACGCTTGGCCAAATCATCTGGAGAATGACCTAAATCCATTATAGATTTATCGTATTCCTTCATTTTTCCCAAACTGTGCATCTTATTTTCAACTCCGTGCAATCTTTTCAGTGCCATTTCATAGCTTTCTGGGAAATGGATTTCGTCTTCCTTCCAAAGAAGACCAGTTTCATATGACCTTTCCAATTGTTTTGTGGTGTTCTTTAGAATGTTCTTGGCTCTGGCTACGCTAGCTGATTCCAATGGCTCCTTTACTGCCTTTACCCCGAAGTTTTCCGTAGTAAAGTAATCTGCCACAATCTGATGCATTTCTGTTTCGATTTCTTCATCTTGTATACGTGCATGAAACACCACTGACAATATTGGAGAGCTCTTCTTTTGGATCCCTGTTGATCCATAAATGCACCACCCTAATGGTGTCTTTGCCGCAATCAAATTTCTGTCTAGATATACGCTCTTAATTGTTGAAACCAAGTGACAATTATTAATTCCAATCAATAGCGTTGGATCCGCGTCTGCATATCCTTTAATTGGCAAATTTCTCAACCTTCCGTATGTTTCCTTTAGCTCATCAACATTTTCGGATTGTAGTGGTAACTTTAAGTTAGGTACGGTGTTGCCATTAAATTGCAACCATTTTTTACCACCACCACTCGCTCGAATGCGAATATTACATTCCATGGACATAACGTCCGTTGCCCGACTCTCTATCCAATTAAGAGTAAGTTTATTTTTCGGCTCTTTGACACCCATCATATGTGCAAGCTTCTCACTTATCAATGACGCAGACGAACCGTCGTCCAAAAACGCATATGTTTCTATTACTGTATTATTGGGACCTGTGATCTCTACAGGAACCACTTTGAACAACAGTTTTGACATACCGGGCTGAATTGTGTTTACCGATACTTCTTGTGATGTGGCATTTTCTTCTTTCGGCTTCTCCTCTGCATGCAATAGTGGATGATGATTTTTCTTGCATCCATTTTTCTGGCATTCTCGTTTATTTCTGCAAGTTTGCACAGTATGTCCTCGCCGAAGACACCCAAAACAAATTCGAAGCCTTTTAACCATAGCCCATCTATCTTTAATGCCTGCCTTTGAAAATACCTCGCACTTATTGAAATAGTGATCCCCTTGACATTGAAAACATTTGATCTTTAACTGTTTCTCAGTTTCCTTTGTAGTTTGCATAACCGATTTTTGCTGACCTTTATACTCATTTTTGGTTTGTTGCGCTCCTGTCGAGCAAACTACTGCTGCTCTTGAAATGCTCTTCGATAAATAGCTAAGCCAAATACTAAAGTCTTTTAGATTGGGAAACGATTGAAATGTCGATGTGTATTCTATCCATTGAATACGTTTTGACATGGGCATCTTGCACACCAATTGTTCAATCAGTGAAGGATTCTGCAAATACGGCGTAGCATTTGCCGAATGCAAAAATATGACTAAATTTTCAACTTTTGTGGCGAATGGAACCATCTTTTCTATATTGTTTTCTGTAACGGGCGAAATCTGGTTAACCATATCCATTTGGCTTTTTATCAACAATTCCGGCCTACCATATGTGGACTCTAGTCTGCTCATGATATGATTAACATTTAATGGACTGATCAATAAACCCTTTACTTCATCTTTAGCTGTTCCTTTCAGGCCTTTTTGCAACCTTAACAAATTTTCCAAATTTGTGTACCCATATGCGTTGGATGATTCCCAAAACATTGTTGAAAACACGGGCCAAGCTTCTGGGTTACCATTGAACTCCGGCAAGTCTATTAATTTTCTTGGATTTATATATGGGGAGAGTTGCGATTCGAACCTATTGCCATTGACATTAACCATCCCCATTGAACCACCACCACCATTTTGCCCATACATACCAAGACCATGTGCACCTCCAGCAGTGCCAACACCATTTGCGCCTCCAACAGCTCCAGAACCATGTGCGCCTCCAACAGCGCCAAGACCATGTGCACCTCCAGCAGTGCCAATACCATATGTGCCTCCAATAGCGCTAGAACCTTGTGCACCTCCAACAGCGCCAAGACCTTGTGCACCTCCAGTAGTGCCAATACAAAATGCGCCTCCAATAGCGCCAGAACCATATGAGCCTCCAATAGCGCCAGAACCATGTGCGCCTCCAACAGCGCCAGAACCATGTGCGCCTCCAACAGCGCCAAGACCATGAGCACCTCCAGTAGTGCCAATACCATATGCGCCTCCAATAGCGCCAGAACCATGTGCGCCTCCAACAGCGCCAGAACCATATACGCCTCCAATAGCGCCAGAACCATGTGCGCCTCCAACAGCGCCAGAACCATAAGCGCCTCCAATAGCGCCAGAACCATGTGCGCCTCCAACAGCGCCAGAACCATGTGCGCCTCCAACAGCGCCAAGACCATGTGCACCTCCAGTAGTGCCAATACCAAATGCGCCTCCAATAGCGCCCAAATCCTGTACGATGCCAGACCATTTAGGAATTGCACCGCTTTCTTTGGACGGTTTATTAACATGTCTGTGCACATCGCCTTGTTGTCCAGCTGAATCTTCCATTGCTTCTTTTGCAGATTGGTGTTCCAGTCCTGTCAACCTTTTCTCCATGTTGCCCACCTGGCCGGCCAATTCTGCTTGAGAAGCTGACATATTTTTCAGCAGGCCCATAACTTCCCGCAAGAGTTCCTCGTTTGAATCCTTTTTCTTTGAGTTGTCGATAATTGTATCCTCTAACTCCAATCCTATCTCGTCCTTTGTTTCCTCCAAGTCGGATGCCATCTCGTCATCTGATTTTGATTGACCGGTTGGCGTCGGTGTGGATTTACCAGCCATTTGGCTCGAATCAAATTCCAAGCGTTTCTTGCTGCGTAAATTCATCTGCCTCTTCACTCACAGGCATAAACTTGTCATACGTATGTGTGAATTTCACCACTAGGCAATTACGTTTTAGGCTTCTCGAATTTTCTGCTTGCAGCTTCTTGACGATCACCCGTTTACAGTTAATGTAAATATTTAATCCGTCGGAAGTTCAATTATAAAATGTTCACGGACGACTTGCACTTTCAGCACTTTTATCAGTTTAAATAAAAAATCACGTTTAAATAAAAATCACGTTTAAATAAAAAATCACGTTTAAATAAAAAATGTCAAAGTTTAAGTAAAAATGTTCACAGGCGTGTGAATTAAACTTTGATGCCACCTCGTGTGGCTATGACCAGTTCGAACTATGACTTGCCACCCATTGGCCAATAACACAAACAACACCAAATAGAAAAAATTATTTAAACGTGTTGTCTTGCCGCCGAAACTCTTGCCACTGTCTTTCTTCGAGATGGGCGACGCGCTCTCCCGATATCAAGCATGGTTATCGATCAATGAGCATCGATATGATAGTGGTGGCAGACAATAGCGGTCAATCAATGGCGGTCAATTCAAATTTCTCGAACTCGCAACAGATACATTTCAAAGTTATATATAACACTAGGCAACAAGGTCCAGAATATTGAAGGGTTGGTGGTGATTCTAGATGATTTTTCGGGTGCTGAACACGAATCTGTTTTCAGAAATGGTCCCTCACTTCGAGATTTTTAGTAATTTGAGCTTAAAATTGCAAAAAGTGCCTATTTTGACCGTTTTCAGCGTTTTGCGTTTTGTGGTGAAACTACAATTTTGTTTTGACTTTTTTTTCACATTATCGTAAATAACTATTTCTTTACTTAAAAATAATCTATCCGAAAGAATTGTACGATTTTTTTTAGCGAAGATATACCCTTTTGGATACATAGTCTCGATAATAATAACATAACAAAACTGTCTACTGCACAAAAGTATGCCTTGCAGAAACAGTACAACCGGCTAGTAATTTGTATAGAATTTCAAAGAAAATTTTCTGTATCATAAAAATGGGTGTCGGAAAGCTTTCGTAAAAATCCGACAGGTCTCTTACGATCGGTCGACCACAGACAAACTAAAATTTCCCGTTCTGTCCGTCGGAAAGCTTTTATACCCTTGTAGAGGGTATATTAAAATTGTCGAGATATTTGTAACGCATAGAAGGAAGCATCTCCGACCACATAAAGTATATATTTTCTTGATCAGCGTGACGAGCTGAGTTGATATAGCCATGTCCGTCTGTCCGTCCGTCTGTTTCTATGCTATCTCCTCCGTCAGTTTTACGGCTATCTTAACCAAACTTTGCACGAAGTCTTATGGTACAAATGCGCAGCACATTTGTCGGAACCGGCCGGATCGGATGACTATAGCATATAGCTGCCATAGGAACCATCGGTCGAAAATGTTGTTTTAGTGAGAAAAACTTGTTTGTCTTCAACGCAAACGTCCCAAAACCTCGTAATTATAAGTTTTCTATGATTTCACATAATTCCACCAAGTGTGATAGGACAACTATTTAGTATAGCTGCCATAGAAACTGGGTGTAAAAGATGTATATAGGAGGCCTTGTCAAAAAAAATTTACATTTTGCCGAATGTACATATTTGTGTCAGTGGACTTATTTATTTACATATTTATTTATTTATTTAGAGTTGAAAAAAAAGGCTGTTAACAAAAATGTATATACGTTACAAAAATTTTTATGAGCTAATGAAGCCTATCAAAGAAAATCTAATAAAATTACAAAATAAACTAATAACGACTCCGACACGGTGGGGGAATTTTATTTGCCCGTCCGGCCAGCTATTCACAGCCAATTGTAGTCAGAGACGTAATTAGAGCTAACAAAATTTTTAATAATATAGAGATCGAGAAGAGGGAGAGAGAGAGAAAGAGTGAGAGAGAGAAAAAAACCATAACCTATAGTTATGTAGGAACAAAGGAGAAAAAAATAAGATAATATATTAAATAAAAATAAAACTGAGATAGAGATAAAGATATCTAAAAGTAAACTTTAAAAATAAAAAATTTATACGTAAAACTTAAAACTAAATATCCGGAAAATCTCTGACCCGGTGGGGGAGGATTTAGCCAGTCCGGCAAGCTATGCCCCTACTCACAGCTGGGAGTGGTCAGAGATTTCCCCGGAGATAATTATAGAGAGAAGAGAAAGAGATCTGTTGAGAGCAGGTGATAGAGATCATTGTAATTTTGTCATAAGACCCGAAAACGATTGTGCTGGGCATAATCAGTTGTGCATCTGGGCAAGATTAAAGTTATATAGTTTCTAGTTGGCCTAGAAGGAACGGAAAAGTTAAGGCGACCTAAGAGTTCGGTAGAGTCTACATCACTAATGATTAGCTTATGAAGAAAAGAAACGTCTAGGACTGTTCTACGATTAGCTAACGAAGGAAGGTTAATAAGCAAGAGTCTGCAGGAGTACGATGGCAGACGAAGGTTAGGGTCCCAATTTAGTCCACGAAGAGCAAAAAGCAAAAATTGCTTTTGTACTGATTCAATACGATCGATATGCTTTTTATATTGCGGACACCAGACGGACGAGCAGTATTCAAGTACAGGACGGACTAGAGCAGTGTACAGGAGCTTTGTGGTGTATGGATCATTAAATTCCTTCGACCAACGTTTAATGAATCCAAGTACACCATTCGCCCTATTAACAATAGAGGAGATATGAGTATTGAAACTCAATTTGCGGTCAAAAAGAATTCCAAGATCAACGACTGTAGATATTCGTTGCAGGGGTGCATTGCCAATCGTATAAATAGCCAGCGAAGGCTTGCAACGATGGAAAGTTATAAACATGCACTTGGAGCAATTAAGATATAAATGATTAACCAAGCACCAAGACTGCAAGGAGTTTAAATCATCTTGCAATCTAACGGAATGCGTCGGGTCATTGAAAGATAAAATAAGTTTAACGTCATCGGCATATATAAGTATACGAGAATAAGATAGTATTGTGGGTAGATCATTAATAAAAAGAGTAAAAAACAAAGGACCAAGGTGACTACCTTGCGGTACAACAGAAGTTACAGAGACGGGCTATGAAGTGTAAGAACGTAATATAACTTTTTGGGTTCTATTTTTTAAATAGGACGAGATCCAGCGCAGAAAAGAGGCGGGAAATCCTAACCGATCAAGCTTATAGAGGAGAAGAATGACAATGAACCCATCATTAACCAATGAAGTAAATTCAAGCAAATTGGTCAAAGTTGACCGACGCATAATAAACCCATGCTGGAAAGGTGATAAAATCGATTTGCAATAATGCTGCAAGGTGGAGGTTATAATCTCTTCAAATAATTTAGGAATAGCGGAGAGCTTAGCTATGCCTCTGTAATTGGAAATATCAGATTTTCCACCTTTTTTATGAAGAGGAATGATATAGGACTCTTTCCAAAGAGTTGGAAAGACTGAAGAATCAAGTGATAGATTGAAAATCTTAAGCAAAGGTTTGCATAAGGAACTACAGCACTCTTTGAGAACACAACTAGGAATGTTGTCAGGGCCAGGGGAGTATGAGGATTTTAGAGATTTCAAATGCGAAAGTAGGGAGCTTTCACTAATTGAGGGAGCACAAATCGAGTTAGAAGAAGAAATATTATAAGGATAAGAAGTGTTATTAAAGTGGATAGAGGAATAAGTTGATTGAAAAAAATCTGCGAATAGGTCGACGGCAGCGGAATCATTGCTAGCCTTTTGGTCACCCAGAAAAAAAGAAGAAAGTAATGATGAAGATCTACGCTTAGAGTTCACAAAGCTATAGAATTGTTTAGGGTCCTCTGCAAATTGAATTTTGCACCGGGCAAGATAATTCTTATAGCACTCAGAGTTAAAAAGTGTAAAGTTGGATGTTGCTATTGAATATTTAGAAAAATCAACAGCCGAACCAGTTCGTTTACACTTTTTGAAGCATCTAGACCTAATATTTTTTAAATTAGAAAGTCAAGGACAGTACCAAGGAGGATTAAGTGACGCGGGAGAAGCTACGCTATTAGGAACACAGATATCTAACAGAGAATTAATGGATTCGTAGAAAAAGGCAAAGCAAAGTCTGAATCAACCACATTGAACAAAAGAGACCAGTCTGTTGCACAAATAAGTTGATTTAATAATGTAAAGTTTCCTTTACGAAAACAACGATGAGGTTTATTAGGAATTTTAGAGGTTGATGAAGTAGTTTCAGAAACTGAAAGAGAGATTTCAAGAGTAGGATGGTAAATATCTTCGGACAGTGATTGAGTGGCTGACCTAGAAACAACAGCATTAGTACTGTTAGCGACAAAGACAAGATCCAGCATTTTATTAAGATCGTTTGGAATTGAATTTATCCGAGACAAGGACATATCAAACAGATGATCTAAAAAGTCATGCTGTGTTGATGGCACAAGATAGGTTGACTTATTAAGATATGACCAGGCGATGTTTGGTAAGTTGAAATCACCTACAATAACCAATGAGTCAATGTCTCGTAATTTCGCACAAACATCTTTTTTACAAGTTATACATATGGTTCACATAAACTTGAATATCGGAAGAAGGAGGGATATAGGAGCAAGTAATATATAACGAAAAGGAAAGAAAAGAAACTTTTACGGCTACGAATTCCACACCATCAGGTAGACTTAGTGGAATTAATTCCGAATGGTGGCTAGTCTTGACTGCGATCAGTACACCACCACCTCTTCGAGTAGGTCGATAGATGAAACGAGAGCGTAAGTTAAAGTCGGCTCTAACCGACTTCGAAATACCCGTTACTCATGGAAAGAAACGTTTAATAGCCTTCCTGTGTGTCTGTCTATTTATCATCCGATCTTAATGAAAATTGGAGGGCTTATGGATGTTGCGAATATAAATGTAAGTTTTAAATTTGAGATCGATATCTCTAAAATTGTGGGAGTTATTCTACATTTTTTATTCTGGGGGCGGGGATGGGCGTGGTTTGAAATAAACTTGATCTGCGTGCAGACAATAGGAGTCTAGATTTCAAAATTGGTTGCTCTAGCTCTTTTAGTCTCTGAGATCTAGGTGTTCATACAGACAGACGGACGGACGGACAGACGGACATGGCTATATCGACTCGGCTGTTGATACTGATCAAGAATATATATACTTTATATGGTCGGAAATGATTCCTTCTGCCTGTTACATACATTTGGACGACTTTAGTATAGCCTTTTTACTCTACGAGTAACGGGTATAAAAATCATTTGACAAAATTTCACAATCAGACATTGATGGATTTAACCATGTCTCTGAGAAGGCAATAATATCAAACTCAAATGAAGCTCTATTCAAGAACTAGGTAGAAAGTTTTGATAACCGACCCCTAACATTTTGATAGGCTATAAGAGGACTAAGGGACAGAACTAGTTTTTTGAAACCCTGTTAGAGCTAGACCCTACATTTGGGGGCAAGCTGACGGGCATTGGCCTAACACGATTTTTTCGCCTAAACTCATGAACAATCATATCTGGCAGCCAAAATTCTGGGTCACATATGATTGGAAATGCTTCACCTGGAACACTTATGTTGAAGGAAGCTACATCACGAGGCTGGGCAAAATTAAACTTTGAAATGGAAATACTTGCTGAGGATTTGCTAGCAATATAGGCGGCAATTTTCTCGCAAGTAGTTTCAGGAGACAACCTAGACACAAAAACTGATTTGCGTGGTGCTATAACAGTAGGAGAACTAACTAGTCTACGATTTGGAGGTTTATATAGAAAATTATTATTAACTCCTTGACTTGGGGTGGGAGGCAGTGGAGACAAACTAAGCATACTAGCTGGTGAAGCGGACAAGGAAATGATCGGCGACAAGTCTTGACACTGAGGCGAGACTGGCAACGATGCAAGGGGATCAGTCGACTTGTCAGAATCGGGAGGTGGCACTATTACAACTTGAGGCTCCGACCGACCTGTGGGTGGTGACTCAAAATGGAATTTACTAAGCAACTCATCACTAGAGGTAAACTCACTTGCGAGTTGCTTAGTTATTTTATGCAAGGCTATTAATTTATATACATTATATATTTATATAAATTATACAAGCTACAAGGGTATATAAACTTCGGTCGAGCCGAAGTTGGATTTCCTCTATTTTTTTGTTTCCTTTTACTTTTAAATTTCTTACAGAGCTTTGAAAAGCATTTACATAGATGCTTTTAGATGCAACACTGATCCGCTGTGAGCTTTTAAAAGTACCATATGTTTAGTCTGCAAAAGTTTTTGTTGATATCTTCATTGTGCCACAGCACAATTTTTTCTTTTATTACATCAATAATTGCCACCTTCTCATCCAATGAAAAGTCGTGCATTGATTACTAATTTTAAAACATCGCGCCACACACTTGCATGAATTTGTGGGCACTCCGTCTGACACTTGTGTGGCGTGATTACAAAAAATATGGGTTACATATAATTAAAAAATTCACTTATCGAAAGACTATTGCGTGACACGTTGACATCAGGTGGCAGCGCTGTGATGTCGATGTGATTTCGCCGCCGGAACTCCAGACCAAGTCACGAAACAGCAACCTGCGAAATCCGTGCGAAATCATTTTTAGCGGAGATTTTGATTTTGCTGCTATCTCAGGGAACCAACACCTTTGTTTTGACTTTTTATACCCGTTACTCGTAGAGTAAAAGGGTATACTAAAGTCGTGCAAATGTATGTAACAGGCAGAAGGAATCATTTCCGACCATATAAAGTATATATATTCTTGATCAGTATCAACAGCCGAGTCGATATAGCCATGTCCGTCTGTCCGTCTGTCTGTATGAACACCTAGATCTGAGAGACTAGAAGAGCTAGAGCAACCAATTTTGAAATGTAGACTCCTATTGTCTGCACACAGATCAAGTTTATTTCAAATTTTTGCCACGCCCACCCACGCCCCCACAATAGAATATGTTGAATAACTCCCACAATTTTTGAGACATCGATGTCAAATTCAAAACGTAGATGTATATTCGCAACATCTATAAGCCCTGAAATTTTCATCAAGATCGGATGATAAATAGCCGAGTTAAGAAAATGTTGCATACTTTTCGGCTGACCCACCTCAGGCATACAGGAAGGCTATTCAACATTTGTTTCCATGAGTAACGGGTATATCGAAGTCGGTTAGAGCCGACTTTAACTTACGCTTCTTTTGATAATATCGTAAATTACTATTTCTTTACTTTAAAATAATTTATCCCAAAGAACTGTAGGATTTTTATACCCGTTACTCGTAGAGTAAAAAGGGTATACTAAAGTCGTCCAAATGTATGTAACAGGGAGAAGGAATCGTTTCCGACCCTATAAAGTATATATATTCTTGATCAGCATCAACAGCCGAGTCGATATAGCCATGTCCGTCTATCCGTCCGTCCGTCCGTCTATCTGTCTGTCCGTCCGTTCCTATGAACGAAGAGATCTCAGAGATGGTAAGAGATAGAGGTTAGACATGTATGGGACATATATTTCTTATACTTGCAGGCAGATCAAGTTTATTTTCAATTTTTGACACTCACCCTCCCGCCCCCGCAATTTGGAAAAAACGTGTATCTTCCACAGTTTTGATGATAGATGGTTCGTACCTTCTAGAGTATCTAGTATCTAGTAATCAAAATTATTTATCGATTTGCTGAAAGAATAATAAAGATCGGATGAACGATTCTCAAGTTATGAGCAAAAAACGGCCAGTTAATACACCCAACCACCCACCAAATAAATGTTGATTTTAATGTGTTGCTATTCTTGTGGTAGATTGTGAATTTTGGGTCAGCTATGGTTGTTGAGTGTGTTTCTTTTTCGGAGGAGGAGCACTTGGAAACGTCCATTTCCATATCGCTGACGGGGGATTGGTGAATGTCTGTGTAACTCCCTTTGTGAGGATTGTCAGGAGCGGTTGACTGCAGGTCAGAATAGTCTCGAAGTTGGGTATGGCGAGCATTAATAGAGTCTGATGAAGCGTTTGGTTGGTTTCCGCGGACGGCTGAAGAGAAGTCTGAGGCTAGGTTATGTCGTTCGTTGTATAGTGATATGGCGTTTTTCATAGTGGTGTTTTCAATAATCTTGATGGCCAGTATCTCTTTGTTTTTTATAATCGATGGGCATTTGCGATCGAGTGAATTGTGCTGGTAATTTTTAAAGTCGTTTTACTTACAGTTGATGCAGCAGTGGAGATTCTTGCAGGATTCTAGTGATCAGGGTCAGGGTCAATGTGGGCTGAGTAGCCGCAGTGTACGCAGAGTGTGTCACTTCTGCAAGCTTTTGTTGGGTGTCCTAGTCTGCCGCAGTTTTTCATCGCAGTGGCTGGGGAATGTATGGACGTATGGAGACTTTGTGGTAGCCAATTGATAGGTCTTCTGGTAGTTGTGCAGTGCAGAAGGTGATGATTATAGGGCCGGTTTCTTGTAGGGTGTTTGATTTTTTGTCTTTTTTGAGAATTTTTTTGCATTCAATAACATGTTGCTTCTCTAAGGCTGTTACAATATATAATATAACCCCTTTGGAGCAGTTTTTGGTGTTGTGTCCAGTAACGTTTACTTTGATTGTATTGGTAAATGAGGTGAGTGTGATAAGTTTAGCAGCTTGGGTGAAGTTTTTACTATCAACAAGTAGAGTACCGTTGTAGCGAATTGATTCCACTTTATTGACTTTGCCTACGCAAATGTTGTCGATTACTTTTTCCACTAAAAATGGGGAGATATTTTCCAGGGTTTCATTGCTGTCTATTCTTGATATAATTAGGAACTTTGGGCCGTGTGATACGAATTTGGGTCGTTTGGATTTGTCGATGGTGATCTGTAATTGTGCCGTTTGTTTGTTTCGATCAGGAGGGTCTGACATGGTTCTTTGCTTTTTCAGATTTTGTTTTGATTTTATTTGCTTTGCTGTTTTTTGCGATTTACGGTAGGGCAGAGAATAGCTCTGGAACGGTGAGGGCAAATTAAAATGTTTTTTTTATTCAATGAATTTTAAAATTTACCCATCTTTTAAACTGCATCACTAGTTTTTGGGATTTTCATAGAAATGTTAAGTGTGATATACGTTATTTACAAAATTTATGCAAAATTTTCAAAAAAAGTGTTATATATGGTACCTAAGTTAGCAAAAGCATAGCCAAAACTTATCGATTATACTCATAAAAGTAAAATTTTGACATTTTTCTTTAAAAATGCTGATTTGAAAACTATGAAAATCGTGATTATTGACAAAGTTATAAGTTACGGCGTTTTTGAGATACCGTATAAATAAACTCGGCTGCCAAGGAGATACTCGGATACGCCGAGCATCCTCGAAAGCAGACTTGGTATGATGAGGAGTGCCTCGACGCTACTGCAGAGAAAGACGCTGCCTATAGGAGAACTGTGCAGTCGGGAGCAGCGCGGGCTGTTAAAGAGCAATACCGGAGAAAAGGAGAGAGGAGAAGCGCCTTTTCAGAAGGAAAAAGAATGAGCGAGAAAGGCGCATGCGTGAGGAAGTCGAAATGCCATTCGGCATGGGTGAGACTCGAAAATTCTATCGAAAGATTAGACCGATCCGAACCGAAGGTTTCAAACCCGGAGTCACACAATGCAAGGACGAAAATGGAAATCTGGTCACAGATCCGCAAGTGGCGCTAGACAAATGGAGAAGCTATTTCGCCAACCTGCTGGGAGGCGACAACGAACACAATACAGCCTTTGGAGAAGAAGCGATGCCACCAATCGACAACATAGAGATAGACCCACCGGACCATCACGAAGTCTGTGCAGCCATAAAAAGGCTTAAGAACAACAAATCAGCAGAAGCAGATGACCTGCCAGCTGAACTCCTCAGCAGAATATGGTCCGACGAGAGCATGCCCGAAGATTGGAGTCTAAGTGTAATTTGCCCACTTTTTAAAAAAGGAGACCCTGCAGTTTGCGCCAACTACCGTGGGATCAGTCTCCTTCCCATCGCATATAAGATTCTGTCGTGCATTATTTGTGAACTTCTAAAGTCGCTTATTAGCACACTGATCGAACCTTATCAGTGTGGTTTCAGACCTGGTAAATCCACCACAGACCAGATATTCACATTACGACAAACCCTCCAGGGTAGACCTATGAGAGAAATATCAAAACCAACCATCTTTTTGTTGATTATAAATCAGCCTTTGACACACCGATAAGGTCAAGTTCTTTGACGCCCTGTCTACCTTTGGTATACCAGCAAAGTACGTTCGACTTTGCATGATGACGTTGAGAAGCACTCGAAGCTCCGTCAAAATCGGAAAAAACCTCTCCGAACCGTTTGATACCAAGAGAGGTTTTAGGCGGGGTTACACCATATCGTGTGACTTCTTTAATCTACTGATGGAGTATATACTGGGCCAGTGCCCAAATGCCAACAGATCGAGCTCATTTCTTTATAAAGATCTAATGCTACTCGCATACGCCGATGATATTGACATTATCGGCAAAAACGAACGGGCGGTAAGCAGGGCGTTTTCAGAGATTGAGAAGCAGTCTAAACTGATGGGCTTAGCGGTAAACGAGGACAAGACAAAGTACATAGTACCCACGGACAAGAAGTCTACGCGTCTTGGACAATTTGTTACTATGGGGGAGTACAACTTTGAAATTGTAGAGGATTTTATCTACCTCGGGACGATGATTACCGGCGACAACAACATCAGCTTGGAGATCCGAAGAAGAATTACTCTTGGAAACCGATGCTACTACGGGCTCAGTAGGGAGTTCAAGAGCAGAGCCTCTTCTCGAAGAACAAAAATAGCGCTATACAAGTCGCTCATCATCCCAGTCCTGCAATACGGCGCAGAAGCATGGACAATGACAGAAGCGGATGAGGAGGCGATTGGCGTGTTCGAGCGAAAAATCCTTCGGAGGATCTATGGACCTTTAAAAGTTGGCGAAGGATACCGCATTCGAATGAATCACGAACTATATGAGCTCTATAAGGGCATCAGTCTAGTCAAGCGTATAAAGCAACAGCGGCTGCGCTAGTTAGGACAAGTAATCCGGATGGATGAAGAAGCTCCGGTAAAAAAGACGTACAAAGCGAAGGCGGCTGACTTTGGAGGACAAGGCAGGAGGGGTCGCCCACCACTAAGATGGGATGATCAAGTGCGGAAAGACATTTCCAACCTTGCTGTGAGCAACTGGTGCCAGCTCGCACAATGCAGAAACGAGTGGAGGGCATTTATTGCAGAGGCCCAGACCGTCAAACGGTTGTGATGCGGCATCGGGCCAATATAGAAGAAGAAGAAGAAATATAAATAAACTCACTAAAACTAGCATAGTACCCGTCGCGCTTCGCTGCACCGCCATCAGTATAGCCTTATTAATTGGTGTCCCCCGTACAGCCCACAAAGCGAATCGTACATACATCGGCTTGAATTCAAAGTCTTACTACTTTGCCTTTTCCCCGTTACGACATTGCTGCCCGATTTTTCATTCAATTCATACTCACATCCACTCAATTCCCAACGTTACCGTTATTGTTATTGTAGCGAACCTAGGATCTGACTCTGGAAACCAGATCCCTGGAACCGGATTCGGTACTCGAGGCGTTATCGTTATCGTTATCGTTATCGTTATCGTTATCGTTATCGTTATCGTTATCGTTATCGTTATCGTTATCGTTATCGTTATCGTTATCGTTATCGTTATCGTTATCGTTATCGTTATCGTTATCGTTATCGTTGTCGTTGTCGTTGTCGTTATCGTTATCGTTATCGTTATCGTTATCGTTATCGTTATCGTTATCGTTATCGTTATCGTTACCGGTTCCGCCCCATTTCACTTTATTTCGTATTCTATCCTAACAAACCGAGTTTCAAGCCAATCGGAAGAAAACTAATTTCTTGCCTACAGAATTTTCCGGAAATATTCACGCCTGGGGGGCGGATTTTCGGACATTGGAAAATAACATTTCAAATTATTTCGCATTCTATCCATACAAACCGAGTTTCAAGCGAATCGGATGAAAAATTTTTTTGCCCACAGAATTTTCCGGGAATTTTCACGCCTAGGGGCGGATTTTCCGACATTGGAAAATCACGTTTCAAATAATTTCGCATTCTATCCCTACAAACCGAGTTTCAAGTCAATCGGATGAAAAATAGTTTCTTGCATGCAGAATTTTCCGGCCATTTTCCTCCTGGGCGGATTTTCTAAAATCGGGAAAACACGTTTCAAATTACCAAATTTCATGTCAATTAGAAAAAACAAAATTTTTCCCATACAAACTTGTCCGACGCTTTTCCGGCTTTTCCGGTTGGAATTTTCCAAAACTTAATACGCACTTTCACAACTAAAGGAAACTCCTGTCAAAATTTCAGCTGTCTATCTCTTACCGTTTGCGCTCATCGTTGATTGCCAATCAGTCAGTCAGGATACACTGTTTTATATATAGAGGAGATATGAAAACTTTTACCCGTATTGAGAAGCTCTCTTTTTTAATAAATCGTATGACAGAAAAATCAAATTCTTGTCATTATTTGTGGTATTGCAGTTTTTATACTCTGTATAAAAAGTTTGTGCAAAAGTATGTAACAGGGAGAAGGAATCATTTCTGACCCCATAAAGTATATATATTCTTGATCAGCATTAACAGCCGAGTCGATATAGCCATGTCCGTCTGTCCGTCTGTCTTTCTGTCTGTTTGTCCGTCTGTCCGTCCGTCCGTATGAACGAAGAGATCTCAGAGATGGTAAGAGATAGAGGTTTGACATGTATGGGACACATATTTATTATACTTGCAGGCAGATCAAGTTTATTTTCAATTTTTGATACGCACCCTTCCGCCACCGCAATTTGGGAAAAACGTGTATCTTCCACAGTTTTGATGATAGATGGTTCGTACCTTCTAGAGATATCTAAAAATCAAAATTATTTATCGATTTGCTGAAGGAATGATAAAGATCGGATGAACGATACTGAAGTTATGAGCAAAAAACGGCCAGTTAACACCTACCACCGCCCCACCCATAACCACAGCAACATACCATAACCATTCAGCAGAGGCAATCTTAGTACGAGAGAGAGAGAGAGAGAGAGAGAGAAACTATTAGAGCGCTCAACGCGGTGCGCTCACTTAGTTTCTCTCTCTCTCTCTCTTACTAAGATACAATACAGGCATTGAACGGTTGTTGTATGTTGCTGCGGTTATGGGTGGAAGGGTGGTAGGTGTTAACTGGCCGTTTGACTCGTGAGCAAATGCGTGTGTAAGGGTACAGAGTATATTATAGTCGGGCTTGACCGACTTTCTTTCTTGTTTTCTCTGCACCTCTTCATATTTCATGTAGTTTTGAATGCAGCTTAAAATATTATTGAATTTTAATAGATACCATGTATATTTTTATTTATTTATGAAGTATTGTTTTTATACCTTATATGCCTTAGATGCAACTCAAGTGTACAAAGGGATTCGGAAAAGTGGCAATCAAAGGTCATTTGAGTAGGTTATCAACCTGAATGAATCGAAATTCGATGTGATGCGACTCTCCATATATTGGCATTGATTTGTTCTGATATATAATATGTACCATCATCACATTAATTCAATCGCACATAACCATTACATGCGTAAGGACGCCTTTAACGAATTCGTAAAACACACCGTGATATACATTCAAGGTAATGTGCATCATTTATTGCGTTATAAAGATGTACAGAAGAAGCGCAGAACTGTTTAAACTTTCTTTTTAATTGTTATACCCTTGTAGAGGGTATATTAAAATTGTCCAGATGTTTGTAACGCATAAAAGGAAGCATCTCCAAAGTATATATATTCTTGATCAACATGACGAGCTGAGTTGATATAGCTATGTCCGTCTGTCCGTCCATCTGTCCGTCTGTCCGTCCGTGCGACTGTCCGTCTGTTTCTATGCTATCTCCTCCGTCAGCTTTAAAGCTATCTTAACCAAACATTGCACGAAGTCTTTTGGTACAAATACGCTGCACATTTGTCGGAACCGGCCAGATCGGGTGACTATAGCATATAGCTGCCATCGGTCGAAAATGTTGTTTTAGTGAGAAAAACTTGTTTGTCTTCCACGCAAACGTCCCCGAACCTTGTAATTACAAGTTTTCTATGCTTTCACATAACTCCACCAAGTTTGATAGGACAACTATATAGTACAGCAGCCATAGAAATTAGGTGTAGAAAATGTATAAAGGAGGCATTGTCAAAAATGTGTACATTTGGCCGAATGTACATATTTGTGTCAGTGGAATCGGGCTACTAATTTATAAAAATCATACAAGCTACAAGGGTATATAAACTTCAGTCGAGACGAAGTTACCTTTACTCTATTGTTTTTATTTTTTAACAATTCTTTTAAGAAATTTTCGGGACGATAAACATAACTGACTTGTTCGGAGATTCGACTAGACTGATTTACTGATTTTCTTAAATTTTTCAGGTGACATTCACGTCCATGTTCAGAGTACACGATTGGATCATAATATAATGGGTTCATACTATATCTAGATTGCAATAGGGTTCATAATACAACTTGTGCAAACCCTGCAAGAGGAGTCCGGTGAAATTGAGCACTGTCTCCGCATATTTATTCATTTCAAAACAATTAAAAACTGATTTTTTAAAGAGCCCACTGACACAAAACCATGCTAGTTTGTTTGCTTGAAACATATAAAATGTAAATCATTTATTTAATTTATTTTCGAATTCTCGCCCGTCAACCAGGAATTTGGTTTATTGCCCTTTAAAGAGTAAAGTTTCCTCTATGCATTTAAATTCAATATACTTTGACAATTGATTTCTAAAAAACTTGACTTGTATTCAGCTCGAAGTGACCCAATAAATTTTGAGCTGTGTAATTAAATACAAAAAAATAGAGCAATGCTAACTTCGGCTCGGCCGAAGTTTATATATCCTTGCAGCTGGTATAATTTATTTAAATAAAGGTTTGAATGAACAACGTTAGCTGACTGATATCCATAAAAGCAGTTTCTCACTAGAACTACTTTCTTCGTGCAAAGTTTGGTTAAGATAGCTTTAAAACTGACGGAGGAGATAGCATTGAAACAGACGGACGGACAGACGGACATGGCTATATCAACTCAGATCGTCACGCTGATAAAGAAAAATATATACGTATGTGGGGTTTGGTGACCTGTTTTTGATTTTAGTCAATGTTACAGCTGGCTAGCTCAAGGTCTTTTTTGGTTGATTATAAGCCTTTTTATAACCAACACAAACCAACAGATATTAATAAACAACATTTTGGAATAGCAATTGGGTATGTCCGTACAACGATCGCTGTTTCGAGAATAACCAAATTCTCTCATCAGCGGACTTGTTTTGCTGTTCACACTTCAACCAAGCACTAACTGGTTGTTTGGTTGAAGTGTGAACAGCAAAACAAGTCCGCTGATGAGAGAATTTGGTTATTCTCGAAACAGAGATCGTTGTACGGACATACCCAATTGCTATTCCAAAATGTTGTTAATTAATCTGTTGGTTTGTGTTGGTTATAAAAAGGCTTATAATCAACCAAAAAAGACCTTGAGCTAGCCAGTTGTAACATTGACTAGAAAAATATATACTTTATGTAGTCGGAGATGCTTCCTTCTATGCGTTACAAACATCTGGACAATTTTAATATACACACAAAAAAATCTGGTAAGTAAAATTAACTACGCTAACAGTAACTTTTTTCCAAATTTTTTATGCATGTGGTTTTGTGTTGTTGTTTGGTAAAGCCTTTATGACACGACATTAATTGAACGAATAAATAAGCTGACATTGTAATTTCGTGGGTGTGAGAGAGACAGCTATATGACGATAATAATGTGCATTTATATGGATTTTAATTCATTAAATTCTTCTTTTCGATAAATATGCTAGAAAAAATACAGAATACTGGAAAATGCCAAAAAATATACCGATTTCGATTGCCATTGACCGATAGATTAATGCATTAAATTATACTTAAAAACTAATTATTTCATCATTGATTTGTTTTGTATCCATCAAAATGGACATCAAAATGAACAAGCAAGCATTTTAATAAAAAACAAGTGAGAAAGTCGGTCAAGCCCGACTATAACATACTCTGTACCAGTTCATTTGCCCCGACTATAATAATGTGATACATCCAAGGAGTCACGCGTTTATCGTGCAATACTTTAATTATACTCTCATTTTTTTTTTTTGAATACAGTTTGAATACAGTGGTGGTTGGCTAGCTGGGTGGGGGAGGGTGGGTTGGTTACCTTTTTTTGCTCATAGCTTGTGTATCGCTCATCCGATCTTTATCATTCCTTCAGAAAATCGATAAATATTTTTGATTACTAGATATTTCCAGAAGGAACGAACAATCTATAATCAAAACTGTGGGAGATGTGACGTTTTTTCAAAATTGCGTGGGCGGGAGGAGGCTTGGCAAAAATTGAAAATAAACTTGATCTGCCAGACGGACACGGATATATCGAATCGGCTATTGATGATGCTGATCAAGAATATATATACTTTATATGGTCGGAAATGATTCCTTCTGCGTGTTACCTACATTTGCACGACTTTAGTATACCCTTTTACTCTTCGAGTAACGTGTAAAAAAAAAGGAACAACATTTTTGGTCGATTTGGCTGATGCTTCGCAATCCAGAAGGCTTCGGTCATAAATTGCTGCCGGAAATCATGAAAGGGGACACGAAATACACAAGACTGTTCTTCGCATGACCGCTCTAATTTGGATTGCTTCTAAATGTGTTAAGCCCATATATTCAGAAGCAGGACACTGGGATACGGTATGCATTGGACCTACGGAAAGTCCATAAGTCCCATTAAGAAATTTGGCTACAGGTGAAAGTCAAAAATCGCTGCAATTGCCTTTTCGAATCCACCAGTCGACCATGTTCAAAATTTTAAAGGAGACAATCCCCATTATTTATTCCGTGATGAACAAGAAGTACTTGGCATTTCCATCTTCAATCACGGAATGGGAAAAGATTTCCAAAGATTTTTATGAATTATGGGGATTATTATTATTATTATTATTATTCATCCTAGTGCTACAAGTTTTGTTAACTTATCTTACTGCACTAGTCACACAAATTATTTATCATTATTTTATCATTATTCTTAATATAGATTTATAATTAAAAATTTAAATATGTTGGATTGTTATTTTTAGTACTTAATATATCTTAATTATATATATATCTATTAGTTTTGTTTGTCTAGAGTTTAGACGGCTCTCTGAAGATGTGTTTTGAGGTCTTTACTAAATGTGTGTGCGCCACTGATAGTTTTAAGGTGGTGTGGTAATTTGTTCCAAAGGCGAACAGCGATTACCAAAAAGTGTTTGTCGGAACATGCCAGTCTGTTTCTCACGCAGACAAGATTGCTGGTTCTTCTGGATGAGGTAAAGCTTAACATGTTAAACAAGTAGTCTGGACTTTGTCTGTGGATAATTTTGTGAATGAATAAAAGGACTCTATAACTAATCAACGCGTTAAGGCTGAGGTCATTTATTTTGACTGCAGAGCTTGTGACGTGATCCCTTCTTTGTAGCCCATAAATATATCTTGCAATACTATTAAAAGCTACATTTAATTTGTGTTGGCTACCAGCATCACAATTACCAAAAATTTCTATACCGTAAAAAAGTAAAGGAACAACGGAAGACTTCGCAATCAGCAGTCGTATGTTTATAGGTAAACAATTCTGGGTTAGCGTTAGTTGTCTAAGCAGTGCGTAAGTCTTCCCAACTGATCCTGCCAGGATAGAGTTTTGTTGAAAGTTATTCCAAGGTTCTCAGCCTTATTTACATACAGTATAGATGCTCTATCTATTTCTAATTTTGCAAAGTTTTCAGGACCTAAAATCTTTTTGTGTATGACAAGGCATTTCGATTTGACGGGGTTGATGCTAAGTCCATTTTTCTTGTCCCATTCACTTACATTAAACAGATCATTGTTGCACGCATTAATACACTGGTCAATTTGACTCAACGGACTACTAACATACATTTGGAAATCATCTGCATACATATGGACTTCACACTGTGACAACACACTGGGAAGGTCATTTACATACACTGTAAACAGAAGAGGCCCTAAAACTGATCCCTGTGGGACTCCACGTGTAATTGGGAGAAACTCTGACATGTTTGCATTTGATACGACTGCTTGATTTCTATAGTTTAGGTATGAATGCATTAGTTTTATAGCCGTTTCAGAGAAGTTGTATAGACTTCTTAACTTAGTTAGTAGTATATCGTGATTTACGGTGTCCAATGCCTTACTGTAGTCAAGAAGTGTTAGTAAAGTTACGTCGCTTTTGTCCAAGTTTCTGCGGATGTCTTCAACTATTTTAATGATTGCTGTAGTACAGCTCCTATTTTTCCGAAATCCAGACTGGTTGTTGTTGAGGAGTTTATTTGTGGCTAGGAAGCTGGTTATTTGTGTTGCAATCAGCTGCTCAAAGACCTTAGAAAGGTGATAGGCCTAAACTCATCATCGACTGGTATTATTTTTGCAGTTTTCCATTCGGTTGGGAATGTTGAAGTGGTGATTGCTGCGTTAAAAATGTGCGTTAAGTGGCCTATGATTTTTGGTAGCAGGATTTTTATAAATTTGTGGCTTAGGCCATTAAGGCCCACAGCATCTGACTTAATTTTACTCATTGAATCTAGAACCTCACATGGACTAGCACAAACAAAATCAAAACAGTTTGAACAATTATTAAACGAAGAAGCGGACAGATACGTATTACATGTAATCTCAGTTACGTTTAGTCGAGTGAATTTAAGATTAAGATTATTTACGTCAACGTCATTACTTAGTACAGGCTTCGATTATCCAATTCCTATATTTTTAATAGCTTTCCAGCGTTGACTTGTATTTACAGCCCTCTGAAACTTGATGGAATAAAAGGACCTTTCCGATTTGATAATCAAATTATTCACTTCTCTTCGGGTGGTTTGAAAAATTGAGTACAGACTTTCCAAACTGCATTGGTGCTATCGATGGCAAGCATTGCAGATATGAGCGTAGTCCAAAGCCAGGTCTACCTATGTATTCGTAGCCGGTGACGCCTTTGCTCTCACGGAATACATATTGAAGTCCTACTCCAAAACAAACCAAATTTCCTCGCTAAAAGCAGCTTTTGCCATTTTCCAACTTTTTAATACCAGAAATATAAACAGAGTGATCTTGTGTACATTCGATAGAAATCACGAATTAAAAACATTTATACCCAGCGGCGCAAATTGCCATTACAAAATGGATTACTCCTAGATTACTTTGCCATCAGTATTTGTTTATATGCTTTACTTTGCCGCATGCATGGCGGCTTTGTAAACGGGGTGCGCACAGCCTGCATTTCTAGTAATAAAACAAGTATGCCAGAGCCGAACTGCCATCAGATTCGCATTACGAATGCATATATTTTATTTTAAATTTTAATGCAGAATGTTCGCAGTCAATGTCAATGTCACCCTTAACAGTCAATGTTACGCTTAACAGCACATTTGTGGAGACTATGTAAATTGGCTGTCGGCCTTATTGTGCTTTGAGCAGCTGACGCAGCATTGAGAATGCACCATGTTCATCATCAGATGGAGTGCTTTTAGTTAAAGTGTTTTTTAACAAAATAATATAAAAAGCATGGCAGAATAGCAAAAACGAAAGAGTCGTTTGGAAATGTTTTCGCATGAAAGAATATTTCTTTAATTTTGGCGTTGAAGGAGCGAGATGTCATTTGCGATCTTTCCCTTTTTTTTGAGTGAATCGCGAGTTTTCGCTACGCAATGGATGCACCGGTCAAATACAATGGGCATTGTAGTATGTGAATTTAGGCTAGTTGATATGCTAGTGAATTTCTGACGGATAATGACAAAAATATATTTTTAAAATTATAAAAAGGAAATTTCTTGAGTTTTTATGATGACATCTGGGTAGACATCCTTCATGGGTGTGCTTTCGAGGGCTTCTGTGGATGGGCTGCGGGATCGGCTACCAGGCAGGGCTCTCGCAGCGTCGGCTGGGCAGGATTCAGCGCCCGCACTGCGGCCGGGACGAAGCCGATGGCCGTGTTGCGCCGCAGCTGGAGTTGATTTCATGTCGCCTTAGGTGGTGGTGGACGGCATTCTGACCCGGGTTAATCAGTGGCATCACTGAGATGGGCAGCTTACAGGTGTTTTTGAAGCTGCTGCTGCATTCTTGGCAGGCCCAATTGAGGGTCATGGGGTCTTTCCCACCCCAAGCATTTGGGATAAAATTTTGTGAACAAGACTTGGGGAGAAGTGGCCAAGTTTTTACAAAAAAGCATCTTGGCATCCAAACAAAATACAGTTGATCGAGCAGTGTAAACTAAAAATATCACAAACTTAAATTTTCGGCGGAATTATACCCGTTACTCGTAGAGTAAAAAAGCAATTGTATGTAACAGGCAGAAGGAATCATTTCCGACCATATAAATTATATATATTCTTGATCAGCATCAACAGCCGAGTCGATATAACCATGTCCGTCTGTCCGTCCGTCCGTTCGTCCGTCTGTCTGTATGAACACCTAGATCTCAGAGACTAGAAGAGCTACAGCAACAAAATTTGAAATCTAGACTCCTATTGTCTGCACGCAGATCAAGTTTATTTAAAATTTTTGCCACGCCCGCCCCAGTTGAATAACTCCCACAATTTAAAAAAAAATCGATCTCAAATTTAAAACTTAGATTTATATTCGCAACATCTATAAGCCCTCCAATTTTCATCAAGATCGGATGATAAATAGCCGAGTTAAAAAAATGTTGCATACTTTTCGGCTGTCCCACCTCAGGAACACAGGAAGATTATTATACATTTCTTTCCATGAGTAACGGGTATTTCGAATCGGTTTAACTTAAGCTCTCGTTTTTCTTAGTTCTGGTCACACTAATCTTACGTTCCACGGTGACGAAACATATGACGAAGTTAGCCAAATTACGAACGTCGGATGTCCGTATGGGGCTTAAGGATGGCCAATATTTCCATTTGGCTTTTTTTCAATTTTTGGGTGGCTGCATAATCGTGTTTTGAGCCTCCATCACTTTTGCCAATTGAATTTTCAACTTCGCAAGTTTGTTTGGCCGACAATTATAAGTGCGTGTACTAAAATAACTAACAACTAACCCAAATTCAAGTTACTCCTCGCCAAGTATGTGTCAAGTCACTGCTACACTTAAGTGTAAGCAGTACATTTGTGCTGCATACAAATACAAATGAAGAAAATAGAAGAAATTTCAATAAACGCTTATGGATGAGGGGGAAAGCACATAGGCGAACGAAATAGACATCGGCTCGTGTGTGGCACGAATAGTTGTTTCAGTTTGTTTCCGATTACTATCTCTCTAACGAAAAGCAGCGGTTGTATTGCATTACTTTTTCGCCAGGCGTAATGCATACTTTCGGCAGAACACGTTGAGCTCTGCGCCGCTGGGTAGCTGTGCCGTTCACACGCATTTAATTAATGCAGCAATTAATGTCGTGCCATATAGGCTTAACTGTGCTAACAGTAAAATCTACCGATAAGATTGTAAGTTTCTCGTATTTATTTTAGCACGTGTTTTGTTGTCGCATTTAAAAACTCTAAGTAAATTTAACTACAAATATTTTTTCACAAATTTTGTTGTTTTGATAAGTTTCTGCTACTACAATAATTTTACAATAGAAATAGTTACTCTGACGTTCTTTTTTCATCTCATACTTTGTTTTTGCAGCCAAAATGTACCCGCAAGTAAATCTAACCGCACATACAGTATAACTTTTTGATTAACTGTACCGACAGCAAATCTAACCGCGAAAACTGTTGCTTTTGCAAATTTCAGTTGTTCTTATATAGTGTATTTGAACCGAATTTGCACTTGAGACTTACTAGTGGTCTCTTTTATCCGATATTCAATCAATTTTTCGTGCATATGTTGGCAGATTCAATACACGTGATATGTTAGACGCGTTGCTATTAACGCGTCCTTCCAATCGTGTTCAGTCCAAGGCCCCAGAACTTTACCCACAGAGTAAGTAAAATTTTTAAAATGAAATATAAATATGATTAATTCGAACAAATGTTTCAGAACCAAAATTGGTGGGTGGGGGTAGTGGGGTTGCCCCTTCTGCTCTGGGATGGATGATGATATGAGCTCAAGTAGATTGGCAATCTTGTGACAGCTAAAAAAAATGTCCCACCGTACTATTCTACAGTTGAGTAACAGCTGTCAAATTACTAAATGGTAAAATTACTGTGAACGCAATAAGAAAAGTACTTACTGTAAACATCGGTAAATATTACTAATTTTGTGGGTTGGCGCATATCTAAGCGAGATTTTCGGTTAGATTTACTACAGCAACAGTTCTCTTTACGTAAAGGTTTACGAGAAAGTTACTGTAAAATTTTGTTAATTTTATCTACTTTGTGGCTTGGCGCATTTCTAACCCACAATATCGGTTAAATTTACCCACAGATTTCTTTGAGTGTACCCTCTGCAAGGGTATAAATATAATAAATAAACATAAGAGACATTCACAATCTTTACAGAATCATATATATTCTTCATGCGGTCGGAAGTAAGAAATCTACAAAATGAACCAGCAAATATCGAATTAATATTGATTTTCGATAAAACTTTTTTGTTGCCAATTATTAACAGACGGGCATAATAAGCGAATTCAACTGAATTAAGTTTTGTGTGCTCAAAACAAATAAGTGCGCATCTCTGACACCATCTATCTAGCTATCTATTTGCAAACGAATTCCAAATATGTTATGAGAACAAAAGGAATTCTTGCGTGAAGTGAATTTTTGAAACATTGAAAAACGCCAGCCATAATAAGCTCTGTCAGCGTGACCAACGGGGAAAGCGCAACCCCGGGTCCCCCATCTGAGTGAGCAAAGTTTGCAAGCTTTTTGAGAATATTTTCAATATGATGACACACATACAAAGGTGCGCATGATTGTTCCAACCTGAAGCCCGTAGAGAAAACTCTGAGGAAACTCGGTAAATGTGAGTGTTCTGCTTCTGCGATGTGTGCACGACAAATATTTGAAAGCAGAAAATGCCACCGAAGGAATTCGTGTAAGGGACTACATATTTTATTTTACTGTTGTTTTACATTACAAGGCATTTTTCCACAAGCAACATTAAAGTGCACGCATAACTAAGAAGCACGAAAATATTTGCCCCATCGTTTCGTAGTCAAACCCTTTTCGTTTTTCTGCTTAATTTTCTAGTCTGCTGCTGACTGACAATAAATAACGTATATAAATAGGTAGGTGAAAGAGTAGATTCGTGCGAAGTATATGAAATGTGCACACTGAACACGTAGGGTAGGGATGGGTATAACGCTCAGCAGAAGCTCTTGCGATTGTGGAATGCAATCCGCAACTGGCCCTTGTTATTAACTGCATCCGAGTGTGTGGTTGGTTTGAAGATCCAAACAGGCAAAATTAATAATTAATTAATGAATTAATATCAGGGACCGAAAATAACTGTTATTTTGAAATTTGTTGATTAGATAAATAAATATGAAGCATTCACTTAAAATCTATTCTGCTAAGTGGAACATTATTAATTTCGCTTCAGCTTCTCAGATAAGCCCTGATTTCTTATTTTTGATTTTTATTTAAAAAAAATTGTTCGCTATTAATTATTAATTTTTTTTTTATCTTTGCCCATAATCATTTTGGACGATTTTTTTTCAAATAAATCTAAAATCCTTTTTCTTAGTCGATTTTAAAATGTAAAAATCATTGATGATGTTTTTGCCGAGTTTTATTTTTATTAATCAAGCATGATAATTATTCTCGATATTTTTCGTTTCTAATCAAATCAAAATAGTTAGTCAGAGATTTTTTTGTTTGAAAATCAGGGAAAAAATTCGCAATAAGAATTTGTTTGGACATTTGTAATTTTCCATTGCTATGCAAAGGAGGCAATGAACAATTTTCATTTACCAAAGGGCCGCGATATTAGAGAACCGAACCTAGCTGCCTACTCTATCTTGCCAACAATAGCCTAGGTTCAAGTCCCAGTTGGGGCATGTACATTTTTTTTTTGTCGTCAGCATATACATGTATGCATATACAAGTATGTATATCAGCATATTCTCCTTTACTTTTTAAATTATCCATTAATTACTTCCCTATTTCCTCTGATTGATTTTAAATGACCCGCTGTCTCCTCTCCTTTTGCAATGGGACTTAAATTCTCTTCATGTTCGGTTAACTGCATCACACTAAACGCAGAAAAGAACTTTGACTTTCCATTGTATACATTCGTATTTCAACGACTAACCGATTAACAGCAATCCACAGGTACGCATTTACGAGGTATATTATTAGAGCAAACGTTTTGTATCCAAGTTAAGCTTCAGCCACCCCATCTTTTTATACTCTGCACCGAAGGTACATAGAGTATATTAAGCTTGTTTTTGCACAGCAACAGGTGTGTATGTAACAGGGAGAAGGAATAGTTTCCGACCGTATAAAGTATATATATTCCGGGTACCGTATCGAAACCGAAAACAGAAATTAATTGAAAACCGAAATAGAACCTTTAACCGAAACATCCATTTCGGTAAGTAGCGGAACCGGTACCGGAACTGAAATTCGTTTCGGGATTAAGCCCTGTATAAAATGCGTGGGCACGACGCAGTTGTTAGAAACTAAAGGGCGGTATCCACGGGTCGCCAAAAAATTTCTTGTGAAAAGGTTGATATTCCGCATATTCTTAACAGAGTCTGCTAAGCCTATGTTAATACCACGATAACACAATTTACTCTGTCGATAAACGTTTCAAAGAAACCGTGCGCTGCTCTGGCGCTGTTAAATATGCCCGCGAACTTATAAACAACAACACCTTGCAGGATTATAAATATAACATATTTAATGTGCTATTTTAATATATTTTTATTATTAAATGAAATTAATAATAAATTAATTGTTATCATTATGACAGTTCTATGTAGTCCCGAGCAGCGGCACTTAATGAACACCTCGCACTTGGCTGCCATGGCAAAGATTTCGTTCATATTGATTGGAAAGTAATTCGCGCATTTTTGGCGATATGCCTCCGTAAAGTTGGTCAGGTCATGATAATCTTCTGGATGTACTGCTGTAGCATGTGTGACTTGGCGGCTCCGCTGAACTCGAAAATGGTATTGGGCAGCGGTCCCTGGGTGGTCACATAGCATTTGGCCACGTAGTCGGGGCCCTGTCAGGGAAACGTTAGGAAATGGGATTGATTTATAAAGTTGAAGTTTGGTTCGCCCATTTGTTACCTTGATAAAATTGGCATTGATGTAGGGCACATCCTCATTGCCCGATCCGCTTTTGCTCGGTCACCTTCAGGGGGTCATTTTAGGCTGCACTATCCGCTATACTACCGCTTGCCAGCAGTTCGCTGTCCACTGAACTGGGAGCGGGCATTTGGTTTGTGGCCGTTTTACTGTCGCGATCATTGAGCACCGGCGGCTGTTCAATGATTTTCCTTTTGGTCTGGTAGCTGTGATCGAAAACATAGTTGAGGCGAATCATATCGAACTGATTGAGGGGACTGGAGTGTGAAGTGTTTGAATGCTGGCCAAATAGATTTTAAGCTCCTCGCTTGTGGTTTGTGGTGACAGGAGACGCCACATGATGTTGCAGACCGTGCTCCGGTCCGCCGGTGTTCTCTGGCGGGCTTATCCGCCAAGTCCCGCATTTCGCTCCTCACTTTCATGGCGTTTATTAAATTCAGCTTGCCCGCCATAGAAAGTGCCATTAGGCGACGCTTTCTGCAGGAATCTTTTTTTTCATTTTTCATTTTCAATTTGGCCATTCAATTTCGCAGCACAAATTAGAATAAAAACCTATTTTGTTCACGTCACGGCAAAAAAGAGGCGTTAACAGCACTTAAAGCACTTAACAGCACTTGAACAAGACGTAGTGTAAAGACGTAGTAAACGTAAGAATTTCTCGCGATTGGTAGAAACCGAATTTAAAACGGCCACACACAAAAATTCCTTAGCAGTTTTTTTTATATGGAGTTTTTCATTTCGCGGCCGTTTTCGTAGCCATGGACAGCGCCCTTAAACAAAATATAGTTTCATTTAAAAAACAACAGAAATCCCTGTTTGATTGCATTTGGGCAATTCAGACAATTGGCGCAAACAAAGTCCAAATGAAATCCTTGTCCAGTCCAAAGTTCACTTAGGTGGCGCCAAAAATGTTGGGGTAATTATTAGCCTAAAGTTCTAACGTGCCACAGCAAAGGTCTTTATGCCAGTTTCAAAAGAATCAAAGGGGTTGGCCGAACACATGAGCATTT
This sequence comes from Lordiphosa magnipectinata, assembly GCA_037044535.1. Classification (NCBI taxonomy): domain Eukaryota; kingdom Metazoa; phylum Arthropoda; class Insecta; order Diptera; family Drosophilidae; genus Lordiphosa; species Lordiphosa magnipectinata. Next base: position 29,740 of record JBAMBO010002924.1, read on the forward strand.
AAAATAACACGCGTCTTTTCACTTTACAATTTTTGGAGTGCCTTTTATTTGCTAAAATCATAGCTTTCCAGCAAGCAATATGTGCGTTTTTTGACACTTTTCTGACCCCTTTTTATGAGTATTCACCGTCAAAATGTCATAACGTCAACGACATAAAGAGAAATGTTTCATCATAAAGCTCTGGCGATTTGCTTATAAAACTACGAATAAGTTCTTTAGCACATACATTTTTAGTCAAGCAATACTTGTCACTCAGCAGAATTCTTATTGCAATTCTTAATTGAAGATAGTATTCATATCGGCTCTCTGTTAAAACTTCTCTCAAAACTATTGGTGTACAGTAGGAATTGCCTTAACTCAACGGCTTTCCACCTATCCATATCTAAAATTCTTCTCCGTTTTCTGGCAAACTCCTTACAAATATCTGCCTTTAGAGAAATTAACTTCTTATTTAAAAAAATCAATATTTTCGTTTGATTGGGAGTAATTCTTGCCTCTAGTTTTAATTTAACCATTCAACAGACTTTTCACAACCCCTAAGCGCACCGAATGCATGTAATCGAACGGGAATTGACGCACCAATCTAAAGGAAGCTCTTCAACCTTAAGTGGAAGAAGAATATTATGATGCTCGGCTTCTATTCTATTCCTAAATTGGTCATCTGTTCTTGGTGAGCTGTCTTCAAGCTTGTATACAATCCTCCTTTGAAAGTTCTCACCTCGTTGATGACATTTCCGACATATGAAGTAGCCGCTATGACCTTTTGTTACAAGTTCATTTCGAAATGATTATAACCGTTACTCGTAGAGTAAAAAGGGTATACTTAAGTCGTGCAAATGTATGTAACAGGCAGAAGGGATAATTTTTGACAATATAAAGTACTAGCTGAACCCGCCGCAACTGCGTCCGCGTCCTAGATTTTAAGAAATTGTAGAAATTGTGTTGTTGGATATTAATATGATTGGCTTTATTTTATCTTGTAGACAATTTCGAGTTCACAGCTGATTAAAATAAGTCAAAATTTCGCGTAATATATGTAAGTGGCCTGTATACATGTTAAATTTTTATCCCGTCCCAAGGGACCCAACCAAATTTTCTAGGCGCTCGGAAACTCCCTTCCTTAAATCTTCTTGATGCTGAAAATATACCTCTCCCGCACAACTTCATTGTGAGCTTTGGGTCTAGCGATATTTCCGTCCCGCGCCCATTCCTAATAAATATATGAGGATTGCGGGGTGTTAACTGGCCGTTTTTTGCTCATAACTTGTGCATCGTTCATCCGATCTTTATCATTTCTTCAGCAAATCGATAAATAAATAAAGAAATAATTTTGATTACTAGATATCTCTAGATGGTACGAACCATCTATCATCAAAACTGTGGGATATATAACGTTTTTTCCAAATTGCGGAGGCGGGAGGGACAAAATCGAAAATAAACTTGATTTGCCTGCAAGTATGAGAAATAAATGCCCCATACATGTCAAATCTCTATCTTTTACCATCTCTGAGATCTGTGCGTTCATACAGACGGACAAACAGACGGACATGGCTATATCGACTCGGCTGTTGATGCTGATCAAGAATATATATACTTTATAGGGTCGGAACTGATTCCTTTTCCCTGTTACATACTTTTGCACAAACTTAATATACTCTGTGTACCTTTGGTACAGAGTATAAAAAAAACCTCACGCTCATTCTCTCACTCTTACGCTCGCCCTCTCACCTCTCTCAGGACCAGTGTTGCCAACTTTTGCCGCGAAAAAAATCCGTTTTCGGCGGGACGGAGAGGAAAAAAAATCCTCTATTTTTCGACAAAAAAGCTGAAAAAAGCGCTTGGCTTTTCTTATTATTTATGCAATTATATATTGTTATGTGCTGAAAATAGAAGTAGCAATTAGTCAATTATATTTCGTGTTTGTTTATCGTTAGCTAGAGACGAGAATCGTAAATACCGCCGAATAGATCGTTACACGAAATGCGAGCCAGGGCTGTGGACTGGTGGTTCTGAAGCGGAACTAGGAGTTGAGCGGGTTCAAGTCACGATTTGAACTGTTCTCAATTTGTGGGTGAATGGTGGCCTAGGAAGAAGAAAAGAAAAGTTCATTAATTCAAAGTCATTGTAGTCTGTCGACCAAGAAAAATTGTTGGAGTTGTTTTATTAAATTTTGTGAAAGTGAAAGTCATCGGCATCACTCGGCCTATTTCGAAGAAATCATCACCGAGTAGGGAAGCGGCTTAAGAAGAAGAGTGGCCACCAGAGGACCCAATTTTCGCCAGGAATAAAATTGGCCACCCACATCGGGTGGCCCCAGGTTTTTATACCACCATCTCCCAATTACTAAACAATTGGCTGACCTTAGTTTTAAGCAGGGTTCGGAATTGCTCGCGAGCGAGCCTCGCGGTTTGATGGCTCACGGCTCACGAGCTGTTGCTCACGAGATGAAAGCCGGTTGATGGCTCAAGGCTCACGAGCTGTATCTCACAGCTCAGAGCCGAGTGGTCTGGCTCACGAGCCAAGAGCCGTTTAATGGCTCCCGGCTCACGAGCTTAGCTCACAGAGCCAAGAGCCGAGTGTCGAGAGCTGAGAGCGAGAGCTGGCTCCCGAGAGCTAAGAGCAAAGAGCGATTCCGAACCCTGGTTTTAAGTAGTAATCTATCTACTTCTACTCTACATATAAAACAGTTTGTCCTGATTCACTGACTGACTGATTCACTGATTGGCAATCATCGCAGAGCGCAAACGGTAAGAGATAGAAGACTGAAATTTGGACAGGAATTTCCTTTAGTGGTGAAAGTGCGTACTAAGACGGGATTTTGGAAAATTCCAACCGGAAAAGCCGGAGAAGCGTCGGAAAAGTTTGTATGGGAAAATCTTTTTTCCGATTCCGATTGACTTGAAATTTGGGTTGCAAGCATAGTATGCGAAATAAATCGATACGTGTTTTCCCGATTTTGGAAAATCCGCCCAGGAGGAAAATGGCCGGAAAATTCTGCATGCAAAAAACTATTTTTCATCCGATTCGCTTGAAACTCTGTTTGTAATGATAGAATACGAAATAATTTGAAATGTTATTTTCCAATGTCGGAAAATCCGCCCCCAGGCGTGAAAATTCCCTGAAAATTCTGTAGGCAAAAAGGTATTTTTGGTATGGCTTGAAACTCGGTTTGTAAGGATAGAATACGAAATAAAGTGAAATGGGGCGGTAACGATAACGATAACGATAACGATAACGATAACGATAACGATAACGATAACGATAACGATAACGATAACGATAACGATAACGATAACGATAACGATAACGATAACGATAACGATAACGATAACGATAACGATAACGATAACGATAACGATAACGATAACGATAACGATAACGATAACGATAACGATAACGATAACGATAACGATAACGATAACGATAACGATAACGATAACGATAACGATAACGATAACGATAACGATAACGATAACGATAACGATAACGATAACGATAACGATAACGATAACGATAACGATAACGATAACGATAACGATAACGATAACGATAACGATAACGATAACGATAACGATAACGATAACGATAACGATAACGATAACGATAACGATAACGATAACGATAACGGTAATAATTCACTATACTGATGGCGACGCAGCGAAGCGCGACGGGTTATATGCTAGTAATTCACTATACTAATGGCGATGCAGCGAATCGCGAAGGGTTGTATGCTAGTTTATTTATATTTATGTGTTAATTTATTCTCAATTTTTATATATAAATTAATGGTAGTTGTCGTGTATTCTTCCCAGAGGTACCCCGGTTAGGAGAGCGGAATCATATATAAACGTTAGTAAGTGTTTGAAAAAAATATACAAATGAAGTTAACTAAAATTATGTTAGAGTAAATTTATTCAAGTGGGTGAGATGACAGCCTAATGATTCGTGTCTGAGTAGATTAGGGGGTTGTCCGAAGTATTGGAAGTATATCAGGGCGGGTTTTGTTCTGGCAAAATAGTAAATCTATTTTTGCCATGTTTTTTAACTTTGTTCAATATTTGAACCGAGACTGGCGATCGTAAATAAAAAATTTTTTGTTGTTATCCGACCAGTCCAGCTTTTGAGGTCGTACTCATCCCTGAGTCAGCCGTAAGCTAGCCGGCGACTGATAGTTGGACCCTGGAAAGAAGGTCGGATCATAACAATATTTTAAACATCATCAGAATGATAAAGTTCCTTGTCCCCATCCTTGTAGGAGGCCTTAGTTGTGCCTATTAGCTTTAGGTTACTAAGAAAGACCTTATAATCGACGCAGCATTTCGCATGTCGACGTAGCCCGTATCTGCAACTACTCATATAATAGTTTTATTGTAATGTTCTAATTTCAGTTTCAATAATATCCAATATCTTATACATAATATTGAGTTGAGAGTGCGCACCATTAGATTTCTGAGTTTTGATTTTACAATATTAACCTGACTCAAGACACGCTCAACTTCAGCGTTGGACCATGACAAGAACCACATCTGAATCGCAAACAAGTCTAACTTACAAAATTTTTGATAACCTTCAGAGTCTTTGGAAGCGATAACTCTACTTCAAAACTTGAGTTTCATCGTTGTTCTTTTTTTTACTAAATGTATATCATTATATTGACCCTTCATTTTCCAATATCTACTACGAAAAATACTTCCAAAATGGTAACAGTAGTTTGTTTTTTTTGGAAGTAGAACGTTGTCAATTGAAAATATGTCAATTTGTTGAAGAATGCTAAGATTGTCAGGTACTTCTGCTCTCCTCTCAAAATTTTTGTATGATATTTTTATACCCTTTACTCGTAGAGTAAAAGGATATACTAAAGTCGTGCAAATGTATGTAACAGGCAGAAAGAATCATTTCCGACCACATAAACGATATATATTCTTGATCAGCATCAACAGCCGAGTCGATATAGAGATGTCCGTCTGTCCGACTGTCCGTCCTTCCGTCTGTCTGTATGAACACCTAGATCTCAGAGACTAAAAGAGCTAGAGCAACCAAATTGGAAATGTAGCCTCCTATCGTCTGCACGCAGATCAAGTTTATTTCAAATGTTTGCCACGCCCACCCCCGCCACCACAAATAAAAAATGTTGAATAACTCCCACAATTTTACAGATATCGATCTCAAATTTAAAACTTACATTAATATTCGCAATATCTATAAGCCCTGAACTAAAGATCGAATGATAAATAGCCGAGTTAAGAAAATGCTGCATACTTTTCGGCTGTTCCCCAGTCAGGACCACAGGAAGACTATTAAAAATTTCTTTCCATGAGTAGCGGGTATATCGAAGTCTGTTAGAACCGACTTTAACTTACGGTCTCCTGCCCGAGTGCCTGAGCGTCAGTGCTTTATAATTTGCTATCCATATTAAGCATAAATATTTGAAAACATATTTCTCGAAATCGTCTGCTTGTATTATAATTATATTAGTATCTGATGAAATAATCCTTTTTATACCCTGTTCTTATTAAAAATGGGAAAAGGGGATCATGAAGTTGTGCAAATGTATGTAACAGCCAAACTGAATAGGTTTGACTCTTTTTTTAGTTTTGAAACGTTGTATCTCTGTAACAAGCACTCCGATTTTAGCGAAATAAATTTTGTTGTATAAAGAAATCAGTCGTTTGTGAAATAGCAAAGTTTCTGTTCTGTTAGTTTTGTTTATAATATTTTTATTATTTTTTCAAAAACATAACAAAAAATCTCAATTTTTTTGGCTCAACTGAATAGGTTTGACAATTTCGACTTTACTTTTTGAATGACTGCGTGATTGAAAAGAGTTGAATTCTTTTGTATTCGAAAAATTGAAGCATCTGCTATCAGTTTTTTGAAAAATGGGCCGCGGGAAACCTTTAACCGATCTTGAAAAAGGTCAAATAAAAGGCTATATTGAATTTGGCATAAAATACTATGAAATAGCCAAGAAAATCGGTCGAATTTAAAACGTTGTGAGTAATTTTCTCCGTAGTGAAGCAGACTATGGAAAAAAATAAATGGAGGAAAAATATATGCAACAACAGCAACCGAGAGGCGACTTATCCTACGAACTGCCTTAAGCTCCCACCATTCTGCTGGTAAAATTAGGTAAGAATGCGGCGTAAATGCTAGTGTGGCCACGGTAAAACGAATTATTCGAAGCGCCAAACACTTGAAGAGATTGAAAATAAAAAAAAAACTCCTCTCAATGATGCTCGTAAGGAAGCACGACATCGATTTGCCCGAGAACACATGACGTGGAACAAGGAGTGGAAGACGGTGGTCTTCTCCGACGAAAAGAAGTTCAACCTCGATGGACCGGATGGCTATAATTACTATTTTCACGATATGCGAAAGGAAGAATGTTTTTTAAGTCGTTATCACTCTTGTGCAGGTGGAGTAATGGTGTGGGGAGCCATATCGTTTTATGGAACATGCGAGCTCCAGTTTGTCACCTCGAAGATGAGCGCAAATGTGTACAAGACTGTGATCCAAAATGGTTTTCCCCACTTTTCGGAGATTTATGGTCCCATTCCATGGACGTACCAACAAGACAGCGCTCCCATCCATACCGCTCGGGTTGTAAAACAGTGGATAAAACACCAAAACGTCAAATTGCACGAGTGGCCGCCTTACTCCCCTGACATTAACATTTTCGAGAACATTTGGGTACTTTTGTCCAGGAGGGTATACGAAGGAGGAAGACAATGTAGTGACTCTGGGACCCTAGTTGAAGCAATTAAAAAAGTCTGGTCAACAATTTCACTAAATGAAATTGAAAAATATTATGATTCCTTACCAAAAAGTATGTTTTCAATAATTAAGAACAAGGGTGGGCATACCAAATACTAAATAATGCTAAAACAGTGTCCTTTATTATTAAAGTTACCCAGTGCCTTGAAATTTTGCTTTATATACTTTTGTTTAATAGTTTTAGTGGTCAAACCTGTTCAGTTGAGCCCAAAAAAAAGAGATTTTTTGCTATGTTTTTGAAAAAACTTTGCTATTTCAAAAATGATTGATTTCTGTATACAACAAAATTTATTTCGCTTAAATCGGAGTGCTCGCTACAGAGATACAACGATCCAATCCTAAAAAAAAGTCAAACCTATTCAGTTGAGCGGCACTGTATATATATTCTTGATCAGCCCGTCTGTCTGTCTGTATTTACGCATCGATCTCAGAGACTGTAAGAGATAGAGCCACACCTTTTTGCATGTATGTTGGTGTATACACTGAGGGAAAAACGCTCTGAAATTTTAATATTTACACTTTGACTTCAACATTTTCTTCATTGATTCTGCGTGAATTATGGAATTCGTAAATACAAAGTGTGTTCACTTTAATTTAAATATGAAAATATTATAAAAATTTGTTTCTTCAATTAATTTTTAAATTCAGTTAGTTCCGAATCAAGAGTAGGAATCCCCCATTGAAGCCACCACCAGTTGGACTCTGAAAAACACTGAATTATATTAAATTGTATTTAAAAATGTTTACATACTCTGCGGGGATTCGAACTCTGGACCCTTGGTCTGCACACAATTGAAACGTCCTCTCTACCGGTTGCACCATAGCGCGCGCTGGCGGCAAAGCTTCTAAGATACTACTTGTATAGAATCGGATCCACCATCTGCCTAAAAACATGAGACCACTTGTAATTCTCACGTTCAAATTCCCAGGCTAGTTCATATAAATGGCGCAAAGAAAATTTGGTGATTAAATATGTTTCTAGTTAAATCAAAGTGAATATTAGTTGATTTTAACACAAAAATTGCATTGTAAAATTAAATAAGATTGTTATAGTTTTTACTATGCGATTTTTCCCTGAGTGTACCGTACCTATGTCTAGTTTGTTTCAGATTTTGAAAATTTCGTCTCCTCCACTTTTTACTTTAGTTATGCTTTGTACCCGGAGCGCTGTTTGCGCCGGATAGCGTCATCTGAATCTTTTTTCTTCAACGGAACCGTGGCCAATGTAAGCTCTATCTTCTTCGGTGGCTCATCGTTGACAGGCAAGCACAAACTATTCTACTTTTGTTGAATCAGATTCCCCATTTTTACCTCGGGTTTCACCTTCACCCCATCTTGAAGATGAAGTGAACCTTCACTGTGTGCAACTTGATTAATATATAAATAACGACAATGAATAAAACAATTTAAACAAGTAAGAGCGCTGTAGTCGAGTCTCCCGACTACAAAATACCCTGTTCAATTGAGACACACATGCAAACACACTCACATACACAAACGCATGCACACATATGAGCGCACACATGCACACACAAGCGCGCTCACACGCGGCTGCGCAGGCAGCGCTGCCTGCATGAAGTGAACGCATCCCCCCTCGCTCCCATAAGCTAAATTGTTTAATAACTTTTGTGTTTTTGCTCGTATCTAATTTTCTTTTGGAGAGTAGTTAGATATAAGGCCTAGGATGGTATATATTAATCCACCAGGTTCTAACTTTAAAATTGTGGCTGTAACAGTTTTTTGCGGTTTAAGGGGGGCGGGGGGTAGGGGGGGATTTTCCAAATCTGAAACAAACTTGAACTGGGTACGGTATACACCTATGTGCATGCAAAAATTTGTGACTCTATCTCTTATGGTCTCTGAGATCGACGCGTTCATACAGACAGACAGACAGACAGACGGACAGACGGACATGGCTATATCGACTCGGCTGTTGATGCTGATCAAGAATATATATACTTTATAGGGTCGGAGACGCTTCCTTCTGGCTGTTACATACATTTGCACAACTTCATGATCCCCTTTTAACATTTTTAATGGGAACAGGGTATAAAAATATACATATTCTTGATTTAATTAATTTTGACCACCTTCCACATCTTTTAATATTCTGAAAAAATTACAGAAATTTTATTTTGGAATTACAATTGTACAATTGACAATTGTTGTTAATGACAACAGAAAATAGAGGAAAGCTAGCTTCTGCTCGACCGAAGTTTATATACCCTTGTAGGCTGTATAATTTATAAAACTAAGTTTTTGAATGATTTTCGTCTAACAAACTCAGCTATAGATGGCGCCACTACTTTGAGCATTTGCTTGCCAGTTTGATATATGGCAGCTATACGATATATTCATTCGATTTTTACCAAACTTCCCAAAATTGTGTGAAAACTGATAATATTCATAATTGGAAAGTAAATTGACGCTACCATTGCAAACAAAAAAGTTTTGGTCCCTAGAACTACTTTTTCGACCGATCGTTCCTATGGCAGCTATATGCTATAGTCATCCGATACGGCCGGTTCCAACAAATGTGCAGCGTATTTGTACCAAAATGTTTCGTGCAAAGTTTGCTTAAGATAGCCTTAAATCTGACGGAGGAGATAGCATAGAAACACTCTATGACTCTGCTCGTCATGCTGATCAAGAATATATATACTTTGTGTGGTCGGAGATGCTTCCTTCTATGCGTTACAAACATCTGGACAATTTTAATATACCCTCTACAAGGGTATAAAAAGTCGGCATAGCGTCATATCTCCGGCGTCATATCTCCGACCAGTACATTTTGCCGTCGGAGATATGACGTTTTTTTTCTGGCGGAGATAGGAAGTTTGGAAACGTCATATCTCCGCCGCACAGTGGATCGTTTGCCAAAAACCCCTTGCGAAAATCAAATATCGAGTTCTTGAATTTGGCAATTCTATTGATACACTTTAACTAGGAATTGATCGAGCTATTAAAATAGTTTTAAAATTTTTGAACTTTTGAAAATATGAAAATAAAAAAGCCTAAAAGGGAAAAGTTAAATGCATGTCTCTGAAAAAGCACTAAAGACAGAGACTTAATTTTTTATACCCGTTACTCGTAGAGTAAAAGGGTATACTAAAGTCGTGCAAATGTATGTAACAGGCAGAAGGAATCATTTCCGACCATATAAAGTATATATATTCTTGATCAGCATCAACAGCCGAGTCGATATAGCCATGTCCGTCTGTCCGTCCGTCCGTCTGTCTGTATGAACACCTAGATCTCAAAGACTAGAAGAGCTAGAGCAACCAATTTTGAAATGTAGACTCCTATTGTCTGCATGCAGATCAAGTTTATTTCAAATTTTTTCCACGCCCACCCACGCCCCCACAATAGAAAATGTTGAATAACTCCCACAATTTTTGAGATATCGATCTCGTAGATTTATATTCGCAACATCTATAAGCCCTCCAATTTTCATCAAGATCGGATGATAAATAGCCGAGATAAAAAAGTGCTGCATACTTTTCGGCTGACACACCTCAGGCATACAGGAAGGCTATTAAACATTTGTTTCCATGAGTAACGGGTATATCGAAGTCGGTTAGAGCCGACTTTAACTTACGCTCTCGTTTTCCTGTTTTAAAAGATGAATTTAGAATACATATTTGTAAATTAGGAAAAAAAAATATTAATATTATTTGATTACATTTTTTTTAAGTCTTCCAATTTTTCCTTATTTTCAATAATTAGCTTGACTTTTAAAAAAATTGCCGGTGTGCTCAGAGATTTGAAAAGTTAAAGATAATATTCAAAAATCAAAGTAAAACAAAATCCATTGCTGCAATTCTGCCCGATTTGAGATATTAGCAGAGGTCGCAAATATTGGTCCCCCGTTTGCCTTTGTCAGAAATTAACACTTTTCACCCGGCACATTGAATAAAGGTACGAAAACAACCTTTAACAGCGGTCACTGCTTCTCTTTGGTTGTGAGAGGAGATAAACAGTTTTTTGTGTTTTTTCCTCTCAGGTCCGACTAAGACCTTTTGGCAAAACTCACGCATTCAATTTTTTTGTTCTTTCGGTCAGTGACGTGAGCAGAGCGAACTGAAAATAGGGTTGAGAGTTATTTACGAGCTATGGATATTAGCCATTTTTCATGCCAACCCGTGATGCCAAATCGACCCCAGAAGAAGATTCAGAGATGTTGCGCAATAACCATTCTGTTTTAAATTTTAACCTGTAAAGGCCTATTTCCAGAATGCACGAAAATAAATTTTTATGTCGAACTTCACATGAGTAGAAACACTTTTGATCTGTTTTGAAATCTGAATGCTATTGCACAGCAGTCTTATTTGTATGAAGCATTTTTTTTAAGTTTTTATGTCATCTGGAATCAAGCCTTTAACTATTAAAACATGTATTAAGAATGTATATGGGGTTTAGTGACCTGTTTTTGATTTTAGTCAATGTTACATCTGGCTAGCTCAAGGTCTTTGCTTGAGTATACATCTTTATAACCAACACAAATCAACAGATAATAATTACAACATTTTGGAATAGCAATTGGGTATATCCGTACAACGATCGCTGTTTCAAGAATAACCAAATTCTCTCATTAGCGGATTTGTTTTGCTGTTCACACTTAAAACAACCATCCAGTTGGAATTTAAACCTCTTTCAATCGGCGAATTAAGTCATAGAAATTCCTAATGTTGTAAATTCGCAGCCCGAATATCGGCTATGGCTTTTTGTTTAAAGGTTTTTGTTTACCAATTTGTTGTAATTAATTCTGTTGCTTATGGCTGCTGCATATATTAAGAAGATATAAATGATATGTTTAATGGTCAAGCCACGCCTCCTTGCTTACTCCGCCCACTTGTAAAAATTTAATATGGATATATATGCATTTAATGAAATATTTTAATTTTGATCGAAGGAATTTTCAATATTTTCAAATAGGGGAACCATTTCAGGCGAATACTTTGATTTAAGGTCCGGAATGGGTCTCACATTGATGAAGTTATGAATTGTACTATGTACATTGTACAATTCATAACTTCATCAATTTACATTTGCTTGTGCATATGTATGTTTGGGCAACGGGAACACAACTAAATTCTCGTCGTATTTTCCGATTTTCGCATTTTTAAAGAATCTAAGCGGCGCAGTGTCCGGTTTGGCAGATTAAGCGTTTCAAAAACCAAAAATTTATGGTCACTATTTTAATGCAACTGGTGCCCAAATAACTTACGAACACGTGAGTAGATCCCAATTTATATATAAAAAACTCAATTTAAAATTACGTAATTTTTTATTATACCCTTGTAGAGGGTATATTAAAATTGTCCAGATGTTTGTAACGCATAGAAGGAAGCATCTCCGACCACATAAAGTATATTATTATAATTGTTACTGATCAATACTATATGCTACCACAAAATTCTGCCAAGTTTGATTCAAATCGGATGAATATAGCAAATAGCTGACATAGGAACGATCGGTTGAAAAAGTAGTTCTAGTGAGAAAGTAGTTCTTTTCAATGGTAGTGTCTTTAAGCTTTCCAGTTATGAATATTATCGGTTTCCACACAATTTTTACGAGTTTGATCCAAATCTGATGAATATATCGTATAGCTGCCAGATAACAAACTGGCAAGCAAATGGTCAAAGTAGTGACGCCATCTATTGCTGAGTTTGGAAAATAACAGCTAAGAATGTTCGACGAAAAACATTTAAAACCTTAATTTATATAAATTAAACAAGCTACAAGGGTATATCAACTTCGGTCGAGCCGAAGCTTTCCCCTATTTTTTAAAACTTAAATTCTCAAAAATCCTATTTCGTCAGAATGCTGAATTTACTGTTATGTTCCCCTGAGCACCAGTTGGCAGCGAAGAAGGTCGGTGGGACGCGACTAGCAAAAACAGCCTGTGGGGGGTTCTTCACCCATTCCATCTCCAACCTCAGGGTACATATTTAAAATTAGTGTCCCTTGCCTAAATAGATCACGCATTATAAAATGCCCAGATCGCGACAACATTTAACAGGATCAGTCACAATCGCTTATACTGCATGATGGCATTGCAGCTAAGCCTCCTCACCCTCCCAACCAATTGAGTTCTCCATATTTGCGGCTGAAGTCGGAAAACTCCCAAAAATTATTGCTTTTACCACCTCCTTCTCCTTCACCTTACTTCAAGGAAATATTTGTTAATTTTAGCACTCCATAATTAGTTTTATTTATCCTTTCAAATTAACCTCCAGGCTTCCATTATATAATTCGGAATAATCTTCCTATTGGTTTTTTTTTTTTGTTTAATGTTTAATTCAATTGACTTAATTAATAATCTTCCTTAAACTTGTGCGAGTTCAGTAATTTCTTTTCATGTAGTTCTTAGGTGTTTTTATAATTTAGATTTAAAAAAAATATTGGAAAATTTGATCTCTGTTCACACCCTGGCCACTTTATAAAATTCGCTGAAAACGAAGGGTTAATTAATTTATGCATAATAAAATATATGAATAATTATAAAATAGTTAAAGAAATATTTGATAGAAAATAAGTATTCAATTCAAATCCAATACTAAGAATTTTGCCAATTCCGTTTTTCAAAGAACGGTTAACTCCACATACCTGGTAATACTCCCACGCCGAAAGATCTTTCGCTGGTGGAGCTTTTTGCTCTCTGGAACTTTGAGGGGATTAGAAAGAACTGTGCATTTTTATTTTAAATGTTTAGCAACATGTTGCTAAGCCGCACAAACAAGAAAAACTAAAAAAAATTATGAAAATTACATAGCCAATTTTCACTTTTGGCTTTAATTTTCACCGTTTTTAGGGGTTGGTTATTTTCTTCAATTTTTCTTTGATTTCTCTTTGATTTTTTCTCTGCTTTTTCCACTTTTTCGTCACCCTGCGAATTTTCAAATGGCCAGTGTATGAACTCACAAAAATATGTTGAATTAACTGATGGACTTGGATATAATATTTTTACTCTAATTAACAAACGAAGCAGCTTGCACTGGTCGAACTTGTTGTATTTAGTTTGCTTAATGTTTTTGTTGGTTTCTCTCGGCTTTCTTTCCATACCACTTTTATGTTGTCTTATTGGGGTTACACACAATGGGAATTGCATAGATTATTTAAGCCGCACTTTGTTTTTTTCCGAGTTGCTCAGGGTTTGATTTGGGGTTTTCCTTTTGCCCCTCCCGCCGACAATTGGATGACCCTTCGATTTGAATCGCGATTTCGCACTACTTTGACCGCCTTCAGTCGCTCTTCTCCCCACTACTCCACTCTCTGCGAAAGCTCCAAGCGCTCTCTGATGCTGCAGTGGATAGCCTAGAACAAATCTCACTGACGATCCCCATCCGCCTTTTTGCCTTGAGTTTATGGTCGCAACCACGAAACTCCCGCCTAAGCGATCTGCTTTGAGAGCGTATGCATAAGCAAAAGCTTTTCAGCAATTAAATTGCGTTAAATTTGGCTGCTGCGGTGAGTGTTTTTGTTTTTAAAAAAAATTAATTTTTCGCAATTATTTAATTTCAACCGAGATTTGGTTAAACTTTTCCTCTTTGAACGTCGACTATTTTTTCTCACACTTGAAAATAAACATTAAGCACTTTCTTCTGCTTTTTAGGTATTGTAAGCTGGAGGCTCAAAATTGAAAAGCCTGAGCTGAGGAACTCTGTCTCTTAGGAAACCTCGGGATAACTTAATTCTTGCACTTTCTCCATGTCCGGATATTGCCAAAAGAAAGCAACCAAGGGATTAAGCAAAAGAAATTCCACTGACAGTGTCTTAATGTGGCCATATCGTAATGTCTGTGGTGACCTATAGGGGGCGCCTTTCCATTTACGATATTCAACGTCTTTTTGGTTTTTAAAAATATCTTTGCCTTTTTATTGCTCATCACATTACGTTTTTACTAGTTTGCAACAAAGAGTGAAAAAAAAAATAAATATAGACCAAATATATAAAACTCCCAACTTATTTTTGTAGATATGTTAACTTTAAGACCTCAATTGTTAAGCTGCCTTCATTTACCTTCTAAAATCACGCATGCAAAAACAAGAATCAATTGCATATGGGCGGACATTTCTGAACCGCCTCAGGTTCTTATGCTTTTATTAACTTACTTTTTATTTAACAGAGGGTTGAAGCACAATCAAATAGTTGCCGGACCTCATTTATTAAAGTTCATTTTTTCCACCAATTCTAAGTTCTAAGCTAAGGGGATTTTCCAGCAACTCTCAGTTTAAAGTTGTAATCCCTTGGGCAACTTCGGCTGGCAAAAGTAGACGAAAATTTGTCGCAATCGTGACTTTCAAACTTCGTAGACAAAATATGCATGCAATGTATCCGCCTTGCGTTTTATATCTTCCTCGGACAGCACAAAATCACAATTTGGTCAGTAAATTTAATACGGCTAAGATTATTATTGCTACAAAAACCAACTTATTAAAGCGTAACATTCAAAGGACTGTATAAATTTTCACATTAGGATATCTCAAGTGTGTCGGTGTCAGGTCATTGACTTGTCGGCTAAGTATTGTACTAACACACGAATTCACTGAGAGTGCGCACTTTTTCATTAAATGTCTCAAGTCAGCAGGATGATCAACATATAATAAGCGTTCCTCCTTCAAGTGCAAAAGTTTTACATAAATTAACTTTTTCCTCGGAATGTTAAAGCCTAATTATCTTTGGTTCAACAGTAAGAGCGTTGGTATGTGGTTAATAGTGAAGAACAAAACAAATTTGACTAATTCTATTTTAGTAGTCTACTTAAATTTAGCTCGAAGCTACCCTTCGAGTAAGCCCTACCATACATTGTAAATGAAGCAAAAGATGGCAACTACAGGGGAATCACTTTTCAGAATGCGATAGCATTCTTGTTTGATTTCAAACAAAAACGAAAGCGTAAGTTAAAGTCGACTCTAACCGACTTCGATATACCCGTTACTCATAAAGAGAAATGTTTAATAACCTTCATGTGGGCCTGAGGTGGGACAGCCGAAAAGTATGCAACCCTTTTTAACTCGGATATTTATCATCCGATCTTGATGAAAAGGCTTATAGATATTGCGAATATAAATGTAAGTTTTAAATATCTTAAAGATATCTTAAAAATTGGGAGTTATTGAACATTTTTTATTGTGGGGGCGGGAGTGGCCGTGGCAAAAATTTAAAATAAACTTGATCTGCGTGCAGACAATAGGAGTCTACATTTCAAATTTGGTTGCTCTAGCTCTTCTAGTCTTTGAGATCTAGGTGTTCATACAGACAGACAGACGGACGAACGGACGGACGGACAGACGGACATGGCTATATCGACTCGGCTGTTGATGCTGATCCAGAATATATATACTTTATATGGTCGGAAATGATTCCTTCTGCTCTATAATTGTGATTCCTTTACTCTACGAGTAACGGGTATAAACATGCCCTTAAATAAAGCTCTGCCACGCAGTCAGTTTCAAGGCTATGTTACTGAAACTTGGCAATTAAACTTTATATTCGTCAAGCTTTTCATTAATGTCAACTTCAACGCATATCGAACGTCTATATCATATAGCTGCCATACGAACGCCATGATTAACTGAATTTTGTTGTGGACTAGGGTGACCATACTAAATTATACCACAAACAAATTCTGCATTCCTATGACAGATATATGATATAGACTGCAAGAAGTTAACATTTTTGAAAAGCTTGAGAAATATAAAGCACACATGTTTCAATTTGTTTATAACTTCAAAAATTAATATCTTTTAAACTATAAACGTCTACATCTTTTTGGAGGAACCATTATTTAAGTTATGATTAGGGCAATAAATAGTATAGCCTTAGAAGCTATATCATGGTGGTTAACACTAAGAAAATATTATTTATAAACTTTGGCAACAATTACTTACTATTACACAGTGCCACAAAATTCAACTTTTTTTAATGCCTGGGAACGCGACCAATAAATAATGAAACTAGAGGCATCAGGGAGCAACACCTCATACCCAGTTTTTCTTGATTACGTTAAGTTCGCGTTTAATGGGCACATCTATACTAGCAATACACAGCTACAACATCTGCTGCTGGTTAAAAAAAAAGGTGAGAGCTAAAATTTTGGAAAATTCACCAAAGATGACGGGAGTCACCACAATTGTTATACTAAATTCCCGCCTCCAATGGACAAGCGGTTAGTACCCCGCCCATAGAGGTCTAACTTAGAAAATGGAATCACTGGAAAACCACTCGATAGAATTTTGAAAGATTTTAAATATATTGAGATGCTGACCAATAAAATGTGCCCTTAAGAAATGGTAACATGCATCGAAAAACCGCGATACCGTGGGTACCGCGCCCGCAATTTGGAAAAAACGTCATATCTCCCACAGTTTTGATGATAGATTGTTGGTACCTTCTACAGATATCTAGTTGTCCAAATTATTTTTCGATTTGCTGAAGGAATGATAAAGATCGGATGAAGGATACACAAGATATGAGCAACAATAAGTTAACCAGCACCTCCCCACCCCCCTCGCCATTCACGCCAACCACCACTTTATTCAAACAAACACAATTTTTGGGAGAGAGAGAAAAAACTTAGAGATGAGCGTATAATAAACATATTTCACGATAACCGCGTGACTCTTTGGATGTATTATAATATTATAGTCGGGAGCAAATGAACTGGTACAGAGTAAGTTATAGTCGGGCTTGACCGACTTTCTCACTTGTTCCGTAGTGTTGCATATCGAACAATGCTCGTTCTCAAGGTGTGTGCGGTATTTTAAATGTAGCATTTATACTCAAGCTGTAAAAATAAACGATACTTTTGCAACCGCAAAGACTCAAAAGCTTTATTAAATTCGGTGTAAATGACATCAGTTTGCTTTTTATTAAGGAACCCATCATTATCCAATAAAGTAAATTCAAGCAAAATAAACCTTAATAAACCTATGCTGGAAAGGTGATAAAATCGAATCGCAATAATGCTGAAACGTGGAGGTAATAGTCTCTTCAAATAATTTAGGAATAGCGGAGAGCTTAGTAATTGGAAAAATCAGATTTTCCACATTTTTATGGAGAGGATTACTATAGGACTCTTTCCAAAGGGTTGGAAAGACTAAAGAATCAAGCGAAAGATTGAAAACAATGAATAATGAATGAACAATAGAGCCTTCAGAAATTGAGGGAGCATAAATCGAGTGGAAGTTGTGACTAGTGCGTGTTGTGACTAGTGCGTTAAAAAAAAGTATCATCTTGTAGCACTGGGCTAGAGCCGAATAAATAAATTAAGAAGTAATGTTATAAGGATAAGAAGTGTTAGTAAAATTAAGAGAGAGGAATAAGTTGATTGAAAAAAGTCTGCGAATAGGTCGACGGCAGTCATTGCTAGCCTTTTGGTCACATAGAAAAATAGAATAAAGTAATGATGAAGATCTACGCTTATAATTCAAAAAGTTATAGAATTATTTAGGGTCCTCCGAAAATTGAATTTTGCACCGGGCAAGATACTTCTTACAGCACTCAGAGTTAAAAAGTGCTATTAGAAAAATCAACAGTAGAAACAGTTCATTTATACCTTTTGAAGCATCTAGAATTAATATTTTTCAAATTAGAAATTCTAGGACAGTACCAAGGAGGGTTAAGTGACATCTAAGGGAGAATTAATGGATTCGTAGAAAATGGTAAAAGCAAAGTCTAAATCAACCGCATTGTACAAAGGAGACCAGTCTGTTGCACAAATAAGTTTATTTAATAATGTAAGGTTTCCTTTACGAAAAGTGGGAAGAAGTAGGTTCAGAAACTGAAAGACAGACTTCAAGCGTAGGATGGTAAATATCTTCGGACAGTGATTCGGGACAAAAACGATTTGCTTAAATTGTTTGGTACTGTATTCAATGGAAACAATGACATGTCATGCAGACTATCTTAAAAGTCATGATGTGTGGATGGTACAAGATAAGTCGACTCATTAAGATTTGACCAAGTGATGCTTGGTAAGTTAAAATCACCCACAACAACCATTGAATCAATGTCTCGTACACGTAAACCGCATCGTGCATATAAACTTGAATATCAGAATAAGAAGGAGAACAGGTAATGAATAAAGCAAATTATAGAAAAGTTACCTTTACGGCAACAAATTCAACATCTACAGGCACATTTATATTGATAAGTTCCGATCGCTGACTGTATTTAACTGCAAACAGTACACCTTCTCCTCTGCGAGCCGGTCGATCACGTCGATAGATGAAGAACTCATTAGGCAAGGTTTCACAATCTAAAATTGAGGGGCTTAACCAAGTCTATGTGAATGAAATTATGTCAAATTCAAATGATGCACTATTAAAAAATAACGTAGAAATTTTAGATTCACTTTTAAGTAGGCTATATAAGGACCGACGGACGGATCTAGTTAGACACTTCACTCAAAAGTCTTAAGAAAGTACGCAGTTGTGCGAGGACTGGGAGCAATTCACCGAAGCAGCATTTTTTCTTTTTTATTTTTATATTCATTTAGAAAATTTTTTTTTAAAATTAGGGCTTACTTTCTCTATTTCAGGGCAAAATACCCTAAATTTGTGACAAATATTTTCTAAATTCATAGGCGAAATTACCCCAAAAATTAGAAAAGGCAGTAAAGCAGATTCACCCTAAAATTTAGAAAAAAATATATTTTTCTAAATTTTAGATGGTTTTTTCTAAAAAATTAATTTTTAGGGCAACTTTTCTAAAATGCAGAAAATGTTTTCTTAACAATATAAAGTTTTTCTAAATTTTAAGGCGATTCGATTTTAGGGCGATTTTCTTAAATATAGAAAAATAATTTTCTGAGTGTACTTGTGAGGATGAAAAAGAGGGCAAGCTGTTGAGCATTGCCCTAACTTGATTCCTTTGGCTAAACTCATAAACTGAATCACGCGGCTTGGTAAAAGTAATCTTTGAAATAGAAAAACCCGTTGAGGATTTGCTTGCAATATAAGCGGCAATTTTCTCGCAAGTAGTTTCAGGATACAACCTAGACCAGAATTACCCAGCCATAGCCCCTGGGGGCCGAACATACTCGCCAATTCACACCGATACTTGCCGAAGTCATGCATCACTGTGTGTTAGAGAGAGACACAGTCACTTTTTGCGCTCTCTGCTTGGGGAACCCTGACCTAGACACAAAAACTGTTATTCGAGGTGCTAAAACAGTAAGATGGGAAGGCTGTGAACCAAGGGAAGCACTTTCATCAGGTTCAGGCGGCACTATTAAGAGAACTAACTAGTCTACGGTTTGAAGGTTAATTTAAAAAATTATTAATAACACCTTAATGCGGGGAGGGTGGCAATGGAGATAAACCAAGCATACAAGCTGGTGATGCGCCAAAGGAAATGGTCTTGACACTGAAGAGAGACTGGCAACGATATAGGAGGATTACAACTTGAGGCTCTAACCGACGCGTGAGTGGTGACTCAAAATTAAAATTACTAAGCAGCTCGTCACTGGAGGTAAACTCACTTGAGTGTTGCTTAGCTAATTTATGCAGAATGTTATATTTGTTTCTCATGACATTGCACATACGCGAGAAATTAAATTGAATACCCGTTCATACAGGGCTCGACCATTTTAGAGCACCAGAACCAACCTTTTTTAGGAGAGTAAACTCTGTCCAGGTCACGTCCACTTAGTGCAGCACACATAATATGCATAATATTACACTGTGACACATTTTTGAACTTAAAAAAATTGATCGCGTCGAGACCAACAAATTCTGAAAGGTTATGATGGTAGTATAAAAACCCTGTCTGGGTTTAGTCTGATTAGCTGCCGTTTTCTTTTTATTGCACTTTGAACTTTTTCGCTTCAGAGTAGGATTTACGATTCCATATCTCGTAAACTATTTAGAATTTGGCTTTTATATCTTTGGCAAAGTTGTTGTTCTTGGTTTGGCCTACAAAGTATTTACAGTTTTACAGTTTTTCAACTTCATCTTGAAACCCGTTACAAATTTGGACATGTAATAGAATACAAAGTTATAACATAGATCTAAATAAACAAACTGTTAGAACGAACCAACTTCATTTAATTACTCTTTCGCATTGTCATAAAAAGTCGAAAAAAAACTAATATTTTCGGTAAAAAAAGAAAAATAATAAAATTTTTTAATTATAATTTTTAAGTTATAATTTTTTTACTAATTTATTGTTAATACAAAACAATAGAAATTTTTGACTGTGTCAGCGAATTGCTATAAAAAATTTACATATTTTCGAATTTGGGTTACATGCTTAAGGGCTCGTAGCTATGGGAAAGACCAATCGAATGAAGTGGTTATGTTCCAACCGTTTTATTTTTTTAAGACTTAGCTACGTTTTTGTCCAGCATTGCATAGTCAATTTCGTTACAGATTTCAAGACAAAGTTGAAAAACAGTGCAAAATGAGTGAAAATAAGATGATTTTAGGAAATTTTTTTAATTTTGAGTATATAGATGTGACTCATTTGACTTGCTACTTAGAAATGTTTTGTAAGCCAAGCCAAGAGCAATAACTTCCTCTAAGATGTCAAAGCGATGCTGCAAATAGTTTACGAGATATGGAGTTGCAAGTCCCAATCAGAAGCAGAAAACTTTAAAGTTCAATAAAAAGAAATAGGCAGCTAACCAGACCAAACCCAGCGAATGACTTTGTACTACCATCATAGCTTCTCAGAATTTTTTAGTCTCGACTCGATCAAATTTTTAGTGTTGCACAGTGTTATCGCACAGTTAATAAACAGAAGTTGTCCCGTATCATTTGCATCTTTATTAGTACACGACTTTTTGCAGCACGACATTGCTCAAAATTTACCACAGGTGCTCAAAACTAAAGTGATTAGCAAATCAAAGTGCATATAAATAACTCACTCTCAGACCGACGTAAGAAGCAGAAAAGCTCAAAGATTTGTATGCAGAAACGTAAACAAAAACAAATTTGGGGGGACAGCTATGCACACAGAGAGTATACAACAGCGAACACACACACTAACCTTTGTTAAGAGGGGGGAACCGCCAAAAACAGATGAGCGAAACCAAAACACAAACAAAATACATAGGTTCCGCGTTATTTATATTTATTAAATTAATAATACCAAGATGCACAACTAGAAAGCAAAGCACTCACCGGCAGTGAGTATTAATAAAAACGAGAAGGCCAAGCTAACTTCGTCTGTGCCGAAGTTTTCTTACCCTTGCAAATGCTGTTTTTGGAATGTCAGAGTTTAAGAAGGCTTACACAAAAATCAAAAAATTTTTCTCACTAAAACCCATTTTCCGACAGATAAACATCTGATTTCGACGAAATTTCGCGAATCTTTCTGAAAAACATATCAAATTAACAATCGCCGAGTTTAAGAACGATAAAATTGTGCTATGGCATATAGTCATCCGATTTCGACCAAATTTTGCGAATCTATTTGAAAGCATATAAAATTAGTAATCAGCGAGTTTTAGGACGCTAACATTAAGAACAAAAAAAATTTCTTACTAAGATCCATTCTCGACCGATCGGTCCTATGGAAACCATAAGATATAGTCACCCGATGTCGATTAACTTTTTCAATTTAGTTTGAAAGCGTTTAATATTAATAATCACCGACCTTAAGAACGGTTTACTTGAAAACACAAAAGTTGTTTTCATTAAGACCCATTTTCGACCGATCGGTCCAATGGTAGCTATAAGATATAGTCTTCCGACTTTAACCAAAATTTGGAAATCTGTTTGAAAGCATATAATATTAATAATGTCAGAGTTTAAGGATGCTAACAATGAAAACAAAAATGTTTTTCCCATTTTTCAACCGAAGGTTCCTATGGCAACTATGAGATGTAGTCATCCAGTCCGGTCGGTTATGACATATTAGCAACGAGTAGTAAAAAGAAGACTCTGTGCAAAATTAGATAGCTTGAAAACTGAGAGACTAGTTTGCATAGAAACAGGCAGACAGACAGATGATCAGAAATATATGTAGTTTATGGGGTCGTAAATGAATATTTCTATGCGCTGCAAAACTTCTGGGCCAAATTATAATACCCTTAGTAAGGGTATAAAAATAGAGGAAAGCTAAGTTCGGCTCGGCGGAGATTTATATACCCTTGCAGCTCGTACACTAAGAAAAAACTAGAACGAATAATTTGAGTACGAATACTCTTGAAAAAAATTAGTCGTTCTTGAATTTTCATGAATTTCGCTCTTGAAATAGACATAAATTCGTTCTAAACTATCTCAATTTGGTTTTTTATACGCAAGGGGAGTGAGGGCAACTTATCTTTGAGAGAATAGCGTTGGAGTCGCTCTTGCAGAGAGAGAGGGCGCATGAACAGTTTGACGTTGAGAGAATAGCGTTGGACTCGCTCTCGCAAAGAGAGAGTGAGAGCGCATGCGCAGTTTGTCGTTATGCGATGCGTACGAAAGGCAACTGCGATTATTTATAAGTGTTGTCTCGTCCGCTCGTTTAGCTAATGGATGACAGTCGCGTGGGCTAAGCTGCCCATCGCCTGTGTGTGTTTCAGTCTTTCGAAGTACCGAGTTCAACTCACAGAGAAGTAGGTAAAAAAAAAAAATATTTATGTGGCTATCTCAAAATCAATCACAGCTTGAAACAAAGTTTGGGAGGTGGTTGCTTGGTTTATAATGGGATGGGGGAGGGAGACGGACCACGTCGGTCAAGTCGGGGTCGGTCGTATCTCTCACACTCCCTCCCCAAATATTCTTTTAAATTTTTTTATTTTAAGAATTATTCGTACCTGGATCAAGTACTGAAACTCTTGAATCAGGAATGTCTGGATCAAAAATTCACTCTTGGATCAAGAATTTTCTCGCTTACCCTACTTTTGAGAACGAATGCTCTTGATTTAAGAGTGAAATTCTCTATTTTTCCTCTGAGTGTATAATTTATTTAAATGATTTTTATTTAACAATTAAAATTTTTTTAGAAGATGAGAAATCGTCCCTAAATGTTATTTGCCGACTCCTTATAGCAAAGACGTACTTCACACCTACTCTTTGTTATAGAATTGAAATATTCGGAAACTGTGACGCTGCACTCAGAGAAAAAATAGAGAATTTCGCTCTTGAATCAAGAGCATTCGTTCTCAAAAGTACGGTGAGAGTGAAAATTCTTGATCCAAGAGCGAAATTCTTGATTCAAGAGTGAATTTTTTATCCCGAAATTCCTGATTCAAGAGTTTCAGCCCTTGATCCAAGTATGAATAATTATTGATTCAAGAGTTTCAGTACTTGATCCAAGAACGAATAATTCTCAAAATAACCGACGTGGTGGTCCGTCTCTTCTACCTCCCCCGGTACCACTCACCATTATCAACCCACACCAACCCCAACCACCACCCACCAAACTTTGTTTCAAGTTGTGATTGATTTTGAGATAACCACATAGATATTTTTTTTTTTTTTACTTACTTTTCTGGGACTTGAACTCGGTACCTCGAAAGACTGAAACACACACAGGCGACGGGCAGCTCAACGAGCTCAGCTAACCTTCGTAAGGTAAAAGACGCGACGAAATCACACTTATAAATAAACGCAGTTGCCTTTATAACACAACAAGAAACTGCGCATGCGCTCTCACTCTCTGCGCTCTCATTCTCTCAACGACCAACTGCGCATGCGCCCTCACTCTCTGCGAGAGCGACTCCAACGCTACTCTCTCAAAGTTAAGTTGCCCTCACCCCCCTTGCCTATAAAAAACAAAATTGAGAACGTTTAGAACGAATTTACCTCGATTCCAAGAGCGAAATTCTTGAAAATTCAAGAGCGACAAATTTTTTTTCAAGAGCGTTCGTACTCAAATTAATCGTTCTAGTTTTTTCTTAGTGTGTTTCTCAAAGACGATTTAATGTAACGTTTAATAACATTGCTAGGTATGTGTATAATAAGAAAAGAACTGACCACATTACACATTACCAGACAGATATATGACCTTGATTGTAAGTCTTGGGCTGATTATAGATCTCTGCTACTATTACATAAGATAATATACACTAGACAACCATCGTATTTAATACAAATAAGCTTAGCCGTCTCGACGAGAACTTTGAATCTCATCCCAATTCGCCATACACTAGCCAGCTCTGAACGACAATTTTTTGTAAACACTGTTTGGTTGTGGAACCAACTCCCACCAAACTTGAGGAGTATTAGTAATGTCACGCAATTTTCGGTCTAATTACATTCTTATTTACAAAATTAAATGATGTATCTATTTTAAATAATAATAATATTAAGTAATACTAAGTAATTGTGCAATAATCATTAAGTATACACTTGTAGCACCAGGAATTTTCGTCAAATAAATTAAATTAACAAGTAAGAGCGCTGTAGTCGAGTTTCCCGACTACAAAATACCCTGTTCAATTGAGAAACACATACAAACACACTCGCGGCCTGCTGACTGCATTTCGCCCCCCCCCCCCCCCTCCCCCGCTCCAATAAGCTTAATTGTTTAATAACTTTTGTGCTCTTATCTTATTTACCTTTTGAGAGTAGTTAGATATAGGGCCTAGGATAGTATATATTAAGCCACCATGTTGTAACTTTAAAATTGTGGCTGTGACAGTTTTTTGCGGTTTAAGGGGGGAGGGGGGGATATATTCAAAATCTGAAACAAACTTGATCTGGGTACGGTATACACCTATGTGCATGCCAAAATTTGTGTCTCTAGCTCTTCTAGTCTCTGAGATCGACGCTTTCATACAGACAGACGGACAGACGGACATGGCTATATCGACTCGGCCGTTGATGCTGATCAAGAATATATATACTTTATAGGGTCGGAGAAGCTTCCTTGTGGCTGTTACATACATTTGCACAACTTCATGATCCCCTTTTCCCATTTTTAATGGGAACAGGGTATAAGCATATAAGCAGGGTATAGCACTGAAAAATAAAAAGTTTTTTCACTATGGGCCAATTTCTCTTCTTCCAGATAGCTGCTATGTGTCAGATAACTATTTATAAGTTTATGTGACATATAGCTCTATGTAGAAGATGAGAAATCGGCCCTAAGACTTTTCTTTTTTTGGTGGAACTATGAAAAGAACATAAAACTTATAAATACGAGGTTTGGGGACGTGTGCGTTGAAAACAAAACAGTTTTTCTCACTAAGACTTGTTTTTTAACCGATGGTTCCAATGGCAGCTATGTGCTATAGTCGACCGATCCGGCCGGTTCCGACAAATGTGCAGCGTCTTTGTACCAAAAGACCTCGAGCAAAGTTTGGTTATGATAGCTTTAAAACTGATGGAGGAGATTGCATAGAAACAGAAGGACGGACTGACGGACAAACAGACGGGCGGATAGACGGGCGGACAGACGGATATTTAATATACCCTCTATAAAAGTTTAATTAATACGAAAATTGAAGTTCGTGGTATTGATTTTGATAGTCAAAAGAAAGCTGACTATTGATTGCGACTTATCGCCCAAAGTTAACTGGCCGTTTTTTGTTCATAACTTGAGTATCGTTCATCCGATCTTTAACATTCTTTCAGCAAATCGATAAATAATTTTGATTACTAGATATCTCTAAAAGGTACAAACCATCTATCATCAAAACTGTGGAAGATACACGTTTTTCCAAATTGCGGGGGCGTAGGGGTCGTTTTCAAAAATTGAAAATAAACTTGATCTGCCTGCAAGTATAAAAAATATATGTATGTCCCATACATGTCAAACCTCTATCTCTTACCATCTCTGAGATCTCTTCGTTCATACGGACGGACGGACAGACAGACAGACGAACGGACGGTTATGGCTATATCGACTCGGCTGTCAAGAATATATATACTTTAAATGGTCGGAAAAGATTCCTTCGGCCTGTTACATACATTTGCACGACTTTATTATACCTTTTTACTCTACGAGTAACGGGTATAATAACTCCCACAATTTATAAGTTATCGTTCTCAAAATTGAAACTTAAATTTCGATTCGTAATATCTCAAATCCCTCAAATTTTCATAAAGATCGAATATTAAATAGCCGAGTTAAAAAAAAGTTGCATACTTTTTGGATTTTCCGCCTTCAGGAACACCGGAAGGCTACTGAACATTTTTTCCACTGAGGTAAGGGTATACCGAAGTCGGGCTGGGCCGAGTTTAACTTACTCTCTTGTTCGTTGTTTTGTTGCTATCTGTAAGATAGATCACAAAATTGTAATAACCAGGGAAATGATCTTGCGTACGCTGTAGAGATCGCGTATAATACTTCCGTATACTTGGTTTTCCTCGTGGACCCTCAAAATCATAAAACATGGCCCAAAAATTGCTTATTGCTCATTTTGCTCACTTAACTTGAAATAACTCGCGAATGAACCATCCGATTTTTAATAACTTTGCTAGTTTTGATAGCGAGAAGATATTCTTATTTATTATATTCCATGAATTTAGTGCTTTAACGCGATGCGAAATGCGGATTACAGATCTGGTATCTTCCACTTGATGTTGGAAACTTATACCTCGACAACCACTTGCACTTGCTTAACAATATTACTTTATGCGATTTTTCTTGGTTTTTATACCCTTGCAAAGGGTATTATAATTTTGCCCAGAAGTTTGCAACGCATAGAAATATTCATTTCCGACCCCATAAACTATATATATTCTTGATCAGGGCGACTATCTGAATCGATTGAGCTTTGTCCGTCCGTCTGTCTGTCCTTCTGTCTGGCCGTCTGTCTGTTTCTACTCAAAACTAGTCTCTCAGTTTTGAAGCTATCGAGCTGAAATTTTGCACAGAGTCTTCTTTTTACTGCACGCTGCTAATATATCGTGACCGACCGGATCGGATGACTATATCTTATAGCTGTCATAGGAACCATCGGTCGTAAAATGGGTCTTAGTGAGAAAAACTTTTTTGTTATCAATGTTAGCGTCCTCAAGCTCGGCCATTATTAATATTATATGCTTTCAAACAGATTAGCAAATTTTGGTCAAAATCGTATGTCTATATCTTATAGTTGCCATACGACCGATCGTTCGGAAAATGGGTCTTAATAAAATAACCTTTTTTTTGTTAAGTAAATCGTTCTTAAGGTTGGTGATTATTAATATTAATCGCTTTCAAACTAATTTGAAAAAGTTTATCGACATCGGGTGACTATCTCTTATGGTTGCCATAGGACCGATCGGTCGAAAATGGGTCTTAGTAAGAAATTTTAGTGGTTTTTAATGTTAGCGTCTTTAAACTCGCTGATAACTAATTTTATATTCTTTCAAATAGACTCCCAAAATTTGGTCGATATCGGATGACTATATCTTAAGGCTGCCATAGAAAATGAGTCTTAGTGAGAAAAACTTTTTTGTTTTCAATTTTATCGTTCTTAAACTCGGCGATTGTTAATTTGATATGTTTTCAAAAAGATTCGCGAATTTTGGTCGAAATCAGATGTTTATCTATCGGAAAATGAGTTTAAGTTAAACAAATTATGGATTTTTATGTAAGCGCTCTTAAACTGGCCTTCTCGTTATTATTTAAGTGTTTATAATTCTACGTTGAACAATTGTAGTCTCGATGAATTTAGTTTTCGGTTGACGATGTTATTCGCGTATTTCTGAGCAAACTTCGACAATATAGTATTTTTATACTCTCTACCAAGGATACACAGAGTAAATTAAGTTTTTGCAAAAGTATGTAACAGGGACAAGGAATCATTTCCGACCATAGAAAGTATATATATTCTTGATCAACATCAACAGCCGAGTCGATATAGCCATGTCCGTCTGTCTGCACTCAAAAAACAACTCGCCCTAAAAAAAACCATTTTAGCCCTAACTTTTAGAAAAATGAAATAAAAAAGGTCCAAAGGCGACTCGCCTTAATTTTAAGAAAATGCTTTTCTAGAAAATAGAAATTGTGTTCTAAATTTCAGGGCAATATTTCTAAAAAAAACTTAGACAAATTTTGCTTTTAAGTCGATATAAAATTCTCAATCGGTTACGTCAGCGCTGGTATAAGGAGGAAGCAACTGGCTGTGTCGGGATGGTCAGTAAAAGACTTAAAAAAAAAAGAGGAAAGCTTACTTCGGCTTGACCGAAGATTATATACCCTTGTAGCTTGTATACTTTCTATAAATTAAGGTTTTGAATGGTTTTCGTCGAACATTCTTAGCTGAATTATTTCTCAAACTCAGCAACTGATGGTGCCTCTACTGTGACCATTTGCTTGCCAGTTTGTTATATGGCAGCTATATTCAGATAGCAGCTATTGGCAGATATACTCATCAGATTTTGACCAAAATTCCCAAAATTGTGTGGAAACCAATAATATTCATAACTGGAAAACATAAAGACTCTACCATTAAAAACAAAAATGTTTTTTTTATCATATCATCAAAACTGTTGGAGATATGACGGGAGGGGGAGTGGCACAAATTGAAAATAAACTGGATCTGCCTGCAAGTATAATGAGTTTTTGTCCCATACATTTCAAACCGCTATCTCTTACCATCTCTGAGACTTGTCTGTTGATGCTGATCAAGAATATATATACTTTATAGGGTCGGATGATTCTCCCTGGCTGTTACATACTTTTGCACAAACTTAATATACACTGTGTACCTTTGGTACAGAGTATAAAAATGTATATAGGAGGCCTTGTCAAAAAAATTCTTAGGCTCCATGATATATGTTTATCTATTCGATGAGGGAAGAGTAGGCAGCTGAGAAAAAGGACTCGGCCAGGGGATGGTCTCTTTTAATCATTACTGTGGTTACCTCCTGCATACGTGGATTGACACAGTCGAATAACAAATGGCCGCCCTGCAACTGTTGCAAAAGTTATCCAAGTACATATATCACCTTTGAGACTATATTGGATCGCATTTTGCCCTATATTTTGAGGAAGGCTGCAAACCTCTCAAATTCTGCAGAAGGTTTGGTCCGGGGACTCGAACCCATTGTAAAGTGCAAGGTTCGGTTCGCGGACCAGTACCTGGAACCCCTGAACCCAAGGTTTTGGTTCGAGCCTTGGTTCGCTTGAACAAACAAGAATAGTTTGATTTTCCATTTATTAATTCTACGTTGATAGTGTACTTTATATACCTCTCTATTCATATACTTAATCATAATATTCAATACTTAAGTTATTGTAATTATCAAATCCATTAGCTAAAATTAACAATACTTAGGAACTGCTTAGTTCAAGCATTATATCTTCCAGGAGCTGTTCAACTATACTAGCTTTTAAATCAGAAAGAACAAACTTAAGTGTTGAAAATGCTCGTTGAACTGGTACCTGATTTGCTATAGTTAAGGTTATATTTTATAAGTCTTCCAAAGAAATCTATATTATCATTCACAGCTTTTATATTTGATATTTGTTCACTGCTTTCATAAGATTCTCTTCTTCACAATCAAACGTTGAGTCAGTTGTTTTGCAACTGTTTTTTGTCAGCAAAATATAAAATCTGAGAATACTGCAGCCAGTTCTCGTACTGAACGGTTCATAGTAGAAGAATGTTTGTCGGGGCACTAAGATTGTAATAAACAATGATTTGCTAATTGTGATCTATTCCGTCCTTTTGAATCCAAGCTGATTCATCATATGGTCAGACGGTTTCTTTCCGTATAATCAATCTATCATCATACTTTATCTTGTCACCTTACATCAAAAATCATTGACGCTTAGTTAGAAATGAAATCGTTTATAGTAAAATCTCAAGAGATTTCCAATATTTCGCTGGATGTATAGTTGAATAAATTAATTAAATTGTTAAACCGAACCTCATTTTTCGATAAAGTGGTCCGGTTTGGGTTCAGGTTCAAGGAGTCAAGAATATAGAGCGCCTGGTCCATGGTCCGGTTCGCGAACCCCAAAAAACCCGAACCGAATCGGTTCTCAGGGTTTCGGTTCCGGACCGGTTTGCAGCCTTGATTAAGAATAGTTTATATATGTATTTTATTCTATTTTGAAAATGCTCATTAATTACAATTATTTTAATTACCTTTCAGTTATTTTTAAATATTTCTAGCATGATTTTATTCCTGTATTTCAATGCTTCATGTATACAGTCAGCGAGCGTGTTCCAGTTTCGCCCATTCAAAATGTCTATGATATGGAATTGGGATAGGGTGGACTTTTGCGTAGTTCTCTTAGAATTGGGCATTTGGCCAAAAAGTGAAAGAAGTGAGTTGCATGCCTGTTGCAAAGCGAGCATTCGTATTCAATTGAGGTATTGGATCTATAGGTTCTGCAATTCAGCGCAAGAAGATCGCATCAAACTCGGAAAATTTGTGATATTGAATTCGCTGCAATACGCTGTAAAATCAAGTCGTGCGAATTCTTCTTGTAGGATCACATTATATTCTGCTGCCATTAAACGCCATTCTTGAAAACATTGCCCTTCCCTTAAGAGCAGTTCTTTTGTTATTTCGTGTACCAATCTTGTTTCCGGCTTGTCCATCACTTTTCTCATGAAATGCATGCCTAGAGTATAGCAGTAAAGCTCTGGAAGCCCAGTGTCAAGGTGAATTTCATGCGTGGGACTATTTCGAGGCAGTTTGAACAGTTTCTTGAAGAAAAGCCGTAGCAACTTCTCTACTTCATTATGTCTAGAGTATCCCCATACATGTGATGTATGTAAAGCAGACAAAAAGTTTTTTTTTGGACTGCAAATAAGTGACAGCGATCGATGACAAAATAAAGATACAATCTACTGTCGAAAAATCCTTCCTAAAGCCAAGCTGGCTTTCGCTAAGCGAATCACGTTTGTCCACCCAAATCTCTAACCGCTTTAAGAGTATTGAAGAGAACAGCTTCATGGCCGAGTTTAGAAAGGTTATACCTCTGTAGTTGCTTGCCTCTGCTGGGTTTCCTTTTTTTGTATAATTGAAATATTACACTCTTTTTGAAGCTATCAGGTATTGCTCCGGAGGTGGGAATGCTGTCAAAGCTACGCCCTAGTTCTTTCACAAATTATGGTGTTGCATGTTTGAAGAATTCTGCGGGTATACGGTCTTCGCCCGGTGCCTTATTCGTTTTAGCTTTTGTGATGGCCGCCTCAATTTCCGATATGCATGTCCAGGTCGTCGTCAGATGTATTTGGAAGTTCGAAATGAACTTGTGCTCCACTTTGTTGGACGAAAAGCAGATTTTTAAAGTGGGCTGTTAATTTTCCGCTTTAATTGGATTAAAACTTGCAGTGCCATTAAGTCTTCTTACCATACTCCAGAACGATTTGCTATCCTTTATTTGCACTATTTCTCTCTCGATGCGCCGATTGCTCCTTTTGCTTACAATGGTCTTTAAAGTGAAGGTTTGCATTTTGGTACTCACTTTTCGAAGACGAAGAGTTCTCTGCTTTTGCACGCTTTAGAAGTTGAAAAGACTGTTTTCTGGCTAATTCAGATTGTCTGTCGAACCAAGGCTGGATATACCTACACTCAGGGAAAAATGGCATAGTAAAAACTATAACAGTCATATTGGATTTTACAATACAATTTTTGTATTAAAATCAATTAATATTCAACTAGAATTATATTTAATCACCTAATTTTCTTTGCGCCATTTATATGAACTATTCGGGGAATTCGAGCTTGAAAATTACAAGTGGTCTGATGTTCAGAGGCAGATGGTAGATTCAATTCAATACAAGTAGTATCTTAGAAGGCTTTCCGCCAGCGCGCGCAAAAGCGCAACCGGTAGAGAGGACGTTCCAATTGTGTTCAGACCAAGGGTCCCGAGTTCGAATCCCCGCAGAGTAAGTAAACATTTTTAAATACAATTTAATATAATTCGGTGTTTTTCAGAGTCCAACTGGTGGTGGCTTCAATGGGGGACTCCTACTCTTGATTCGGAACTAGCTAACTGAATTAAAAAACTAATTTAAAAAAAAAAATGTAATATTTTCATATTTAAATTAAAGTGTAATGTAAAATGTAAAATTTGCTCAAACAGCACCTCCAGGGGAGGGCAAGGGCCAAGCTTCTCTCAATCTCTTGGCGTGAAAGGGACCTGCAATTTAACGCCGACTCCGAACGGCAATAGTTAAAGAATTTTTTCTTTTTCATGGCTAGTTACTTCACAGCTGGCGCCAGTAGCTGGTGAAGGTGACCGGGTGTGTAAAAGCTTTTTTTTAAAGAAAGAAAAGACTTTTTCTATTAGATGGTCCGAGGCGGGATCGAACCCACAACCTCCCGTAACAGCAGCCACACATACAACTGGTACGCCACACCCGGCGACAGAGTGTACACACTTCATATTTACGAATTCCATATGTAACGCTGAATCAATGCTGAAAATGTTAAAGTCAAAGTGTAAATATTGAAATTTCAGAGCATTTTTCCCTCAGAGTAGTTTATCGTTATGGATTCATACGGGGGGCGGCATTTTTAATGCAGTTTATTAACTGTTCCACAGTAGCCACATTGTTTTCGACTTCCAGTTGAGCTACTTGGTGATTCAGATTTTCCTTATAACGATTCTCAAAACGTTGGCTCCAGATTATCTTAGGAAGTAGAACATGGTCGTCGTTCTGCTGTTGTTCTTGCCTAGCACAGATTTCGACTGTAATAGGCATGTGTTCTGAGTATACTTACTCACCGATTTCCATGACTCTTAGATACTTATCCCAGCATGCACCAACTGCGCAGTAATCGATTATGGAGCTCTTGATTCCTCTGATGAAAGTTAAGTTACCATCACAGTCATTTTTTGTTCTTCCGTTTAGAATCGTTTGGCCTAGGCATTCGCACATATTGATGAAGCGCTGCTCCCTTTTGTCGAGCTTAAGGTGATTTCTGGCTATATTAGCAGATCTGCTCACTTGTGATTCATTTGGAGGCTGTTCCTGGCCGATTCTTGCGTTGAAGTCTCCCATAATCATAACCGTATTGTTGTCCAGCTCAGTTAGGGTACCATACAACTTATTGAAATCCGCCTCCCAGCTGTTACAGTTTAAATATACCGGTATAATTTTACGGGACTCCGCACCAAGATTGAGCTTTATAATAGAATATCCATTTAACGTAATAAAGTCGATATCTAAATCGCGATAAATTGTTTTCCGGATCCCATACAGACATCCTCCTGAGGTTCGACCACGAAAGGCGACACGCGTAGAAATGTGCCAATGCAACTTATAGTCGGCAAAATAGGTTTCGTATGCGGCTTCATTATACTCTGTACCGAAGGTACATAGAGTATATTAAGTTTGTGCAAAAGTATGTAACAGGCAGAAGGAATCGTTTCCGACCCTATAAAGTATATATATTCTTGATCAGCATTAACAGCCGAGTCGATATAGCCATGTCCGTCTGTCCGTCCGTCCGTATGAACGAAGAGATCTCAGAGATGGTAGGAGATAGTGGTTTGACATGTATGGGACATATATTTCTTATACTTGCAGGCAGATCCAGTTTATTTTCAATTTTTGATACGCAACCTCCCGCCCCTGCAATTTGGAAAAAAAACGTGTATATTCCACAGTTTTGATGATAGATGGTTCATACCTTCTAGAGATATCTAGTAATCGAAATTATTTTTCGATTTGCTGAAGGAATGATAAAGATCGGATGAACGATACTTAAGTTATGAGCAAAAAACGGCCAGTTAACACCTACCACCCCCCCACCCATAACCACAGCAACATACCATAACCGTTCAATACAGGCAATCTTTGTAAGAGAGAGAGAGAGAGAAACTTAGTGAGCGCACCGCGTTGTGCGCTCTAATAGTTTCTCTATCTCTCTCTCTCTCACTAAGATTGCTTCTCCTGAACTGAACGTCGTGGTTATGGGTGGCAGGGGTTAGGGGTGTTAACTGGCCGTTTGACTCGTGAGCAAATGCGAGTGTAAGGGTACAGAGTATGTCATAGTCGGGCTTGACCGACTTTCTTGCTTGTTTTTGTCTATAAATGTTTCATAAAACTTGAAAATATCGTGGTCGTTTACAAGTTTAAAACGAGAAGGCCAAGCTAACTTCGTCTGTGCCGAAGTTTTTATACCCTTGCAAATGCTGATTTTGAAATGTCACAGTTTAAGAACGCTTACATAAAAATCAAAATTTTTGTAACTAAAACCCATTTTCCGATAGATAAACATCTGATTTCGAACAAATTTCGTGAATCTTTTTGAAAACATATCAAATTAATATCTTACTAAGTCCTATTTTCGACCGATCGGTCCTAGTGCAACCATAAGATATAGTCAGCTGATGTCGATCAACTTTTTCAAATTAGTTTGAAAGCGATTAATATCAATAATCACTAACCTAAAGAACGATTTACTTAACAAAAAAAAAGGTTATTTTACGAAGACCCATTTCCCGGCCGATCGATCCTATGACAGCTATAAGATATAGTCATCTGATCTTGACCAAAATTTGCAAATCTGTTTGAAAGCATATAATATTAATAAAGGCCGAGCTTGAGCATGCTAACATTGAAAAAAAAAGGTTTTTCTCACTAAAACCCATTTAACGACCGATGGTTCCGATGACAGCTATAAGATATAGTCATCTGATACGGTCGGTCACGATATATTAGCAGCGTGCAGTAAAAAGAATACTCTGTGCAAAATTTCAGCTCGATAGCTTTAAAACTGTGAGACTAGTTTGCGTAGACAGATGGACAGACAGACGAACAGACAGACGGACGGACAAAGCTCAATCGACTCAGCTCTTCGCCCTGATCAAGTATATATATAGTTTATGGGGTCGGTAATGAATATTTCTATGCGTTGCAAACTTCTGGGCAAAATTATAATACCCTTTGCAAGGGAATAAACAGGAGTGTGTACACAGAGAGAACAAAATTGGCACGGCGCGTGTAGAAACGTCAAAGCTAAACGAAACGTATTGCGCCCTGCAAAATTACACACGCAAAATGTAGAATGCAGAAAGCTACACATGGCGTGCAGAAAAGCTGCTCGTAACGTGTAGGATTTTAATATCTGAACGCCGCGTGTAGAAAAGCTAAATGCTGCGTGGGCAAAAGCAAAGTCTACACGACATTAGAACATCAGCTTATTTCCAACATCTACATTCTAGCATCATGTAATTCTACAGCGATGTGTAGATATAACCTACACGTTACGTGTGCATATAAATTCCAAACTGAAAAATGTAATGAATTCAGTACTGAACTTCGTTACATTTTTCATTTGAGAACTGTACACAGCACGTGATCGTGTAGGATTATCAATATCCACAAGCGCATGTAGAAAACCTACACGTTCGAGATTGCTGCATGAAAAATGCTAGCAAGTTATTTGGAAATAAGCTGATGTTCTAATGTCGATGTAGACTTTGCTTTTGCCCACGCAGCATTTAGCTTTTCTACACGCGGCGTTCAGATATTGAAATCCTACACGTTACGAGCAGCTTTTCTGCACGCCACGTGTAGCTTTCTGCATTCTACATTTTGCGTGTGCAATTTTGCAGGGCGCAATACGTTTCGTTTAGCTTTGACGTTTCTACACGCGCCGTGCCAATTTTGTTCTCTCTGTGTACACACTCCTGTTTATTCCCTTGCAAAGGGTATTATAATTTTGCCCAGAAGTTTGCAACGCATAGAAATATTCATTACCGACCCCATAAACTATATATATACTTGATCAGGGCGAAGAGCTGAGTCGATTGAGCTTTGTCCGTCCGTCTGTCTGTTCGTCTGTCTGTCCATCTGTCTACGCAAACTAGTCTCAC